>VMKM01004348.1:0-18306 GCA_008360985.2 Macquaria ambigua | reverse complement strand
GTCGGTAGATGACGGTAGATGACAGTAGATGATGGTAGATGTCGGTAGATGACGTTAGATGACAGTAGATGTCGGTAGATTTCTGAAGATGTCGGTAGATGTCGGTAGATGATGGTGGATGTCGGTAAATGACAGTAGATTTCTGAAGATGTTGGTAGATGACGGTAGATGTCGGTAGATGATGGTAGATGACGGTAGATGTCGGTAGATGACAATAGATGTCGGTAGATGTTGGTAGATGATGGTAGATGACGGTAGATGTCGGTAGATGATGGTAGATGGCGGTAGATGTCGGTAGATGACAATAGATGTCGGTAGATGTTGGTAGATGATGGTAGATGACGGTAGATGTCGGTAGATGATGGTAGATGACGGTAGATGTCGGTAGATGACAATAGATGTCGGTAGATGTCGGTAGATGTTGGTAGATGACGGTAGATGATAGAGTAAAGTAGAGCAGTAACAACCACTGCAATAGTTCAGAAGGATGCAGATTACCTGTCCGTAGACCTGCACTCATGATGTGTTCAGTGTTTCTGGTTCAACTCAGCCTGTGTTTCCAGGCCGTCTCCCTCCCCCCTCTGCCAGCTGTGGTGGTTTTTAAAGATGGAACCTACTTCACCTTCAACGGTGAGACATGAAACTGACCTCTCACCTATGACTTCTGACCCTCAACTGATTCAACTTTAAATTACTCTACAGACCGATGTTCATTATTTTTGTTTGGAGCCGTTTGTCTGTAAATACTCGACAAGTACAACTGATGTTGCCATGACAACAGGACATGACGTCTGAACACTGAAAAACTAGAAAAGGTTTAAAGTTCCTGAAGGAAACTGAAGTGTGCTCACTTACACTGAAAATTACAGGTGTAAACACTGTAAACAGGTTAAAATGTCTTCAGATGTTTGCATGTATTTTAAGTGCAAAAGCTGAAAGTTTCAAGTTTAATCCATGTAGGCAGTTGAAGTGTCAGGTTGTATGTATGTCACAACACTGAAAGTAGTTGAACTGTCAGTTTACGAGAAGGAGCCAAATGCAGGTGAAGTGTTAGCTGAAGAATATGGAGTGAAAGCAGCTGAAATGTTAGTCAGTGTCTAAGCACTGAAAGCAGTCAAACTGTACATTTAAAGAGTAAGAGATGACAGCAATTAAAATGTCAACATGTGGAAACTGTGGGCATAGAAAGGGTATTACAATCCATTAATTATGCCCTCCTTAAAATCCCATTAAATACCTTAATTATTATGATGATTACTAATGGGTAAAACATGTTTTAAGATAAAGAATTAAGGGAGTCCGTTTAAACTTCTCTCCTCAGGTGGTCCGACTGCCGTTCAGGTAAACATGTGGATCCAAAGTGATTTTAAACCTTCAGCTCTGGTTTTAAAGAGTTTTAATTGTGTTTCAGAGGAAGTTGACAGTGATCTGAAGTCATGGATCAACAGAGAACGTTTCCCAAACTACTTAAAGATCGACAGCTACACTCTGTACGCCATGGGAGAGTCAGGTAACATCAGCACACCTCAGTACAGTCTGATGTCCCATCCTCAGGTAAACAGGGCAGAGAGACAGAGTACAACTGTAAGAAATACATTGATTCTCATTAACTGAACTTTTATTGTGAAAACCTCCCGTCATTGTGGGAGTAGAAGCTCAGTGATCTGCTCAGAGCTGAACTTTCTTACAGCTAGAAACACGATTCCAGTTACAATTTTATGAACCTTTTTTTTTGAATGGCGGTCTATGGGAGTGTCCATAAAAGCATCAATATCTTAAATATATAGATGTTAGAGAAATCATACTTGGTACATACATTCCCCCTGGGCATGTGATCAACATATTAAAACACATTACCCATAGTGCCATCATGTGACCAGTTATAAAGCTCTTTTTATGTATGTTTTTCAGACTCATTTACTCCCACATAGTCAGATACTTACAGGTAGAAACTTTGTTCCAGTTCTTGCTTGTGCATCATGTTTAGGAGATGACTTTGATGGCCTTTCACCTGTAGGTGGCGCTACAGTAGAAATACAACAGCAATGCTCTATCAGCACAGAATTCTGTGATAATGTGCAACAGTGGAAGCTGTTTAAAGTCTGGAAGTGTTTCCTCCTGGAAACTCCTTATAGCAGCCGCTGGCAGCACTCACGCACTTCCTCCAGGAAATGCACAGTCTAGCTACTGAACTTGTAGAAATTCCTTCAGAGTAACCATAAACAGTGTATGGTTTTTAACGGTTTATTGTCTTTTTTACGCCTTGAGTTATTTGATTAATATTCTACTTATTGTTAAATATTAATTTTTGTTATTACATATTTATTTATTTAATATAGCACTATGTACATAGCTGCAGAACGACATTTGTCTGTTTAATAAAGAGAAATAAAGTTTTGGAGGTTTTCTCATTCACTTCAATACAGTCAGTTTGATCACAGCAGCATCTAGTGGACGTCAGAGGAACTGCAGCTGCAGCTCTGAGGCTGCTGATTGGTTCATGTGAAGTAATTCTGCCTCTCTCCTTCAGGTAAACTGGTGGTGTTGGTGCTGGTGGAGGAGAGGAGTCTGTGTGAGGAAAGTCTGAGGTAAGACTGCATGCAACGTCCATCGTTAAAACAACACTGACATCATCTGTTTGATCTGACCTTCCTGTCACGTGTTTCCTGTCACCTGTTCAGGTATAAAAGTCTTGTGGAGAAAGTGGCTGCAGACTACAGAGAGATCTACAGCAGGTCAGAGTCTCACAGGACACAAAGATCCAAAATATTTACTCTGAGACAAAGAAAGAACAACAAAAACCTGAAACTGTCTGCCTGTCTGTCTGCCTGCCTGCCTGCCTGACTGTCTGTCTGTCTGTCTGTCTGACTGTCTGTCTGTCAGAAACTTCCACTTTGGTTTCATGGAGGGGGCTGACTACATTAATGGACTTGTGATGAGGTAAGTTTGTGTTTAACGTCACTGATTAAACACAAAAACAGACTCAACTAACTAACTAGCCATTAGCTCCTCTAGTTAGCACCTTTAGTTGTTACTGACGTTAATGACTCGAGGAGTTGAAGTGAACTCGGTGTGGATCTGTTTTTACAGTGTGTTTCTGTTTGGTTTGTTGTCAGCGAGGTGACCGTGCCCTCCTTCATTGTGGTTAATCTGTCCAATGATGGCTACTACCTGCCACCGGGCGCTGTGGAGACAGAGCGCCACCTGCTGGACTTCCTGAACGGGGTTCTGGACGGCAGCATCCAGGTGAGTCCGGCCTCCAGATTCACCTGGAGGAGGACGGAGGGATTCAACAGCTCTGTTTGATTATTTCTAAAATATGAATCTGTGATTTGTTTCATCTCTCAGTGTCAGGGAGGAAACGGTGTGGATCAGCGCGTCAGGCGCCTCATTTATGACGCCAAAGTAACACTGACGGTAAGTCCTGTTATGCTCAGTCCTGTTTCAACCTGAGCGTCCGTCTCAGTGACCTCTGACCTCTCCGTCCTCTGTCTGTCCGTCCAGCCGGTGTTCAGCCAGGCTCCGCTGCTCGGCTGCTTCCTGGTCTGCTTCCCGCTCGCCACCGCTGCCGTCCTCTGCTACCTCTGCTGTAAGGCCCGACCCACCATGAGGGACGACGATGACGACGATGACGGCGTTGCGCTGTTAGCTCCGTCACTGCAGCGCCACAAAAAACTGACCCACAAAAAGGCAGACTGATGAGGAGGATCAGGAGGAAGAGCTTCAACTAAAACTGATCCAGACTTAGATCCAGAAAGCTTTACTATCCATCATCTCTGTCTCTGTGAAACGAAATAAAAACAGTAACAGTAAACTGATGTGTTCATTCACTCTCTGAATACACTTTCTACTCTAAAGTGAATAACTCCTATTCTAGGACTGTTTGTTATTGTGGAATTCTCTCCTTGAGAACGTGATCAGTTCAGAGATCCATAACATCCTGATATCAGACCGTATCTGCTGCACCAAACTCAACAGGAAGTTCCACAACATGCTTTTATGCGGTGAGAAATGTGTGTCATTGATAAAGGACAGAACACCAGAGAGATAAACTGTGTTTCATCAATACAGACGTCTGGGAGGTTTTGTGTAGAGGGAGGCGTGTTAGTTTAGCACTGCAAAGCAAAGAGAAAAATAAGCTCCTGTTGAATTGAAAAATCTAGAAATGCAACATATGAGACAGAAAGATCTCACTGCGTTATACAGAAAGAGTTTGTAGTCTTCAGACATGATCGCAGTGGATCTCTAACATGTGGACAGAAACAAGAACTCTATTCAACGTTGTAAGAATCAGAATGTAAATACAACCCAAATATGGTGGATGTCTTTCTCAACAGCTGAAGCTCTTTACTGCTGGTGAAGCACCAGGATGGTTCTAGCATTGTTTCCAGGACGTCCTGATGTTATTGCCACTTAGTCCATGCCTGCTAGTGTGACAGGTGGGACATGTCCGTCCTCTCAGCTTGTTAAATAATGATTATAAAGTGTTTGCTAAGGTTCTGGCGATGCGTCTTGAGAAAGTTGTCTCTTCATTAACTCATCTGGGCGCCATGCTGCTTGTAATATGAGAAGACTTTCATGTGCTGTCTCATCAGGGGTACAAGTACTTCAAATGAATGTACTCCTCAGATTAGCCTTCATTTTTTCTGCAATCCCACTAAAATGTCCTCAGAAATGGTTCAACGAGATTACCTAACTATTTTCAGTGCTCCTGTGGGAAGATAAAAGGCCTAAAATCAGCCTTAAAAATGAGCTGTTCCTTGTAACAAAGGTGCTCAGGGAGACCAGATGTGTATTCATATTACCTGGCACATGCAGGTAGCTGGAGCAGAAGATTGTTTCCCAAAATATCAAACATGCTTCCTTCTGGTCTCACCCTAAATATGATGAGCGCATCAAAAGCCCTTTAACTCTGTTTCCATGCCCTCTTGTCCCACATGTAAGAAGCCACTACTCCCCACTGGTAGTAACCCTCTTTCTAATGAAATATGGCAAAATAAAATGTTGCTGAGCTGGGTCCGTTACTAATGACAACGTCAAAGTTAACAGGTGAGATAACTGATTTGTCCCATTAGCAAGCCAAAGTTAGCATTTACAACTGTACAGATCCATTCAAATAATGGACACATGCTCAGCTAATACAACACCATCAGCTGTCTATTAGCTGCTGACCTGAGACTGTTAATGAAGGTAGCTTTGTTAGCTAGCTAAGTGGCTGGCAAACCTGAAAAAGGTGTGTCCTTGAATTTTCCCCTTAATTAAAAATAAGGTTCTTTTAAGGTATAAATGGAGGGATGGTTTCCATGTTTTGGTCATTTTTAAGAGGTTTTAATTGTAAATATTTGACAAATCCATCAATGATGAGGTTAAGATGTTATTAAGGTTCAGGGAATTTGGTTTACGTTTTAATTTATATTAAATTTTTTATTGAAAAATGAAGGTCCTTTTAAGGACGGATGGATGGAAAAACCCCTGCATATAATCATTTAAAATACCTTAATATGTTACAATCCATTAATTTATATAAAATACCGTATTTATCTCGTCGTTAATGGGTAAATGAAAGTGACTTTAAGGTAAATTGTTCAGTTTCATAAGAAAGTTTGAGCAGCGGTGCGGGGGGCTCTTATTTTGGAGGTCAGTGAGTCAGACCGGATGTTTCCGTAAAGCTGTGGTGCTAACAGCTAACGGCTAGTTAACTCCGATAAACTTCCTCCCCGGCCCGTTAATAAGCTGACAGACAGCAGCTCCGCGCGAACGGTGACCTTCAGCTTTCTCTCATGTTGCTGCTCGACTGAAGAAGCTTCTGGAAGCTGCTCGTGCACGTGCACAGTCTCCATGGCTACTGAAGAGTTCTACGAGGTGACGCGAGCTAATGCTAACATGCTAACGGTAGCTAACGGCAGAGTTAACTTTATAAAGTTTTGGAACTGAGGAGGTGCTGAACAACCGAAAAGTGGAATGAAGTGTTTAGTTAGCAGCTTGAGGACTCGTTGAAGTGAGAGTGTGTCAGCTGGAGGTTTTAGGCCCAGTTAAAAACTACAGGCTCAGTTAGCTTCTGTAACTAGCCAGCAGAGTTAGCTCCCCCTGCGTTAGCTTTGACCAAATTCTGAATGAACCACAGACTTATTAATATTGTGTTCATATATTTAAAGTAAGGCTTCATACAACTAGTTACAAACAATCAGTTCAGTTGATCCTCAAAAAATCAACTATTTTATCTGTCAGATGATTGATTGGGTAAAGGTCTTGTCTGACAGATTTCCTGTCTGAAGGGTTCCAGCTGTGATGTTCAACAGATTCATGCAGGTAGCTAACATGCTGCTGCTGCTGATTCCCTCCTGCAGGTGGAGAGGATCGTGGATAAGAGGAAGAATAAGAAGGGGAAGGTGGAGTACCTGGTCAGGTGGAGAGGTTACGGTTCAGAAGGGGACACCTGGGAGCCTGAGAGTCACCTGTCCACCTGTATGATCTACGTCCACGACTTTAACCGTCAGTACTCCGAGCGACAGAGAGACAACACGTTACTGCGCTCCACCCGCAGCTCGCCCAGCCACCAATGCAGCCCCGCCCACAGACCGCCCTGCAGGCCGCCCCCCACCGCTGCTCACATTGACATCAGCAGTGACATCAGCGGAGGTTTAACTGGAGACTGTGATCAGGTGAAACCTCCTCTCGGCCCGGCTCACCTGCCCCCCGCCGGACTGACCCGCCCGGCCTCCGTCAGCTCCCAGCAGCCCCCGCTGTCCGGCAGGTTCAGCAGCGGTCTGATGTTGGCTTCTCTGGCCGGCTCGGCACGCCGTAGCATGGACCTGTCCAAGACCAGCATCAAGATCCTGGTTCCTAAGAGTCCGATGAACAGCCGTCTGGACTCGGAGGAGTCTCCCAGCGAGGCGGCTCACAGTCTGGAGGCCGGAGCTCAGGAGGCCCACCTGGTCCCACCTGAGGTCGCCCTGCTGGAGAAACCTGCTGGAGTCCAGCTGGGGCCTGGAGAGGAGAGGGCCCGCATGGGGACAAGACCCCGCAGCCAAAATCCCCCGCCCCCGCCCCGAGTACCCGTCACACCTGCTGCCATGCGCTCCCTTGGCGGCACAGGTAAGGTCAAGGGTCAAACAGCATTTTACCAAATCTGAATCCAGGGTCTCCACGACCACCAGGTACACAGTAGAGTTACATTGTTCACCTGACTAAGTCATCTACCTGGAGTGTGGTATTGCATGTATTTGATTCGCCGACGCGCCACCTTGCCTGATGATGTCACACATCACACTGTGTTTCAGTGAAAGTTCTGGATCCATTACTCTAAATAACAGCTCACAAGTTAAGGGAAAGTTTTATGTGCTGATATCCAGCTGTTTTAAATCAATGTATTAACCAGAAAACCTGTAACGTCCTACTGAATGAAACCCTGTTTCATGCCAAGAGTCCACTGGGAGCCTGATTCATATTGTATCTCAGGATTGGGGAAAAATAGATGTTAATCAGAGTGAACTGTTGGACGAGTTAAAGATATTTGTCTCTTCTCTACCAGATCTCTTTCCCAACTTAAAATTATGTTCTGACAAGTCCTGATATGATATATAAGATTATCTAAACTTGTGTCATGAAGGTCTGATGATCTGCATTCTTCATTCTGTCTCCTCCAGGTAACTCAGCGTTGATGGTGGCTGTCGCTGCCAATGGGATGTCAGGTGTGCAGAGTGCTGTTGCCGGGGCGACCAGTGCGACAGGTAAACGTCGTCTGGAGGAACGTTCTGCTTTTGACAAACGTTTGAGGTTCAGTGTTCGACAAACAGAGAGCGCTTACCGTTACCGCGACATCGTGGTGAAGAAACAAGACGGCTTCACCCACATCCTGCTGTCAACCAAGAGCTCTGAGAACAACACACTCAATCCTGAGGTGAGGCCACACCCACACCTGTTAGGCCACACCTCCAAAAATAAACACCGAACCCTGAGGTGAGGCCACGCCCCCCAAAAACTTGATCTGATCAGACACACCTGATGTGGTGTTGATGCAGGACTGTTGTCATGGTTACTGATGTCTGCAGCCATGTTGTCCCACTTCCCTCTCATCAGGTGATGAAGGAGATCCAGAGTGCCATGGCAACGGCAGCATCAGATGACAGTAAGCTGGTGTTACTTGGCGCCGTCGGCAGCGTCTTCTGCTGTGGTCTCGACTTCCTGTATTTCATCAGACGCCTGACGGATGACAGGAAGAAGGAGAGCATCAAGATGGCCGAAACCATCAGGTAACGCCCGCTGGAGAAGCAAGGTTGCGCCTTGTTCATGGCAGCCCTGTCTGATGTCATCAGTTAGTAAGTGCAGTCAGTAAGTGTTGACCTCTGACCTCTGTCTCCTCTCCCTCAGGACCTTTGTCAACACCTTCATCCAGTTCAGGAAGCCGATCGTGGCGGCGGTAAATGGGCCGGCGCTCGGCCTTGGCGCCGCCATCCTGCCGCTCTGCGATGTGGTGTGGGCCAATGAGAAGGCCTGGTTCCAGACACCGTACACGTCCTACGGCCAGACGCCCGACACCTGCTCATCCTTCACCTTCCCCCGCATCATGGGCCTTGCCTCTGTTAGTCCAGCAGTCAAATCCTTCCGTACTGTTCCAGGCTAAGTTTAAGCATTTCTTTCTGTTCCAGGCTAACTGTCCTTAAAACCTTCTGTCCTGTTCCACGCTAAGTTAAAACGTTCCGTCCTTAAGACGTTCCATCCTGTTCTGTTCCACACTAAGTTAAAACGTTGCGTCCTGTTCCAGGCTAAGTTCAAGCATTTCTTTCTGTTCCAGGCTAAATTAAAACATTCTGTCTTTAAAACGTTCTGTTCTGTTCCAGGCTAAATTAAAACGTTCCGTTCTGTTCCAGGCTAAGTTACAGTGTTCCGTTCTGTTCCACGCTAAGTTAAAATGTTCCGTCCTGTTCCAGGCTAAGTTCAAGCGTTTCTTTCTGTTCCAGGCTAAATTAAAACATTCTGTCTTTAAAACGTTCTGTCCTGTTCCAGAATAAATTAAAACGTTCCGTTCTGTTCCAGGCCAAGTTACAACATTCTGTCCTTACAGTGTTCCGTTCTGTTCCAGGCTAAATTAAGATGTTCTGTTCTGTTCCAGGCTAAATTAAAACGTTCCGCCCTGTTCCAGGCTAAATTCAAACGTTCTGTTCTGTTCCAGGCCAAGTTACAACATTCTGTCCTTACAGTGTTCCGTTCTGTTTCAGGCTAAGTTACAACGTTCCGTCCTTACAGTGTTCCGTTCGGTTCCACGCTAAGTTAAAATGTTCTGTCCTGTTCAGGTTAAATTAAAATGTTCGTTCTGTTCCAGGCTAAATTAAAACGTTCGTTCTGTTCCAGGCTAAATTAAAACGTTCTGTTCTGTTCCAGGCTAAATTAAAACGTTCTGTTCCAGGCTAAGTTACAACGTTCCGCCCTTACAGTGTTCCGTTCTGTTCCAGGCTAACGAGCTACTGCTGAGCGGCAGGAAGTTGACAGCTCAGGAGGCGTGTTCTAAAGGTTTGGTGTCTCAGGTTCTCTGGCCGGGAACCTTCACACAGGAAGTGATGCTGCGAATCAAAGAGCTGGTGACGGTCGACTCACTGGTCAGTCACAAACACACATACAGTATATACAAAATATATTATACAATAGTATATTATACACATAGTATATGCAGTGTATAATACAGTATATACTGTATATACACACAGACACCAACACACTGCGACCTCTGGTTATATGTTTTAAATGTCGGTCAGTCATTTCTCATCTGATGTGTTCTTCACCATCTGTGGCGATGGTGGTTCCACTTCCTGTCCTGTAGGTTCTGCGGGAGTCTAAAGCCCTGATGAGGAACACCAGCCGCAGTGCTCTGGAGCAGGCTAACGAGCGCGAGTGTGAAGCCCTGAAGAGAGTTTGGGGCTCATCGCAGGGAACCGACTCCATCCTGCAGTACCTGCAGAGGAGAACCGAGCTCTGCTAGAACCTGAATCAGGAAGAGGACGTGAACCAGGAACAGTAGCAGGACTGATCCCTTGACTCAGCAGCTCTGAGCTGGACAGGAAACACTGAACAATTCTTCCTTTTGTTGTAAACATTTAAGTTATACTTTGAGCAGAACGTTGATTTCAAACAGTCCTCTTGTTCTCACTCTCCTCCACAGTCAGATCAGTTTACTGTAATCTCACTGTGGGGTTCCACCCTGGGTCTTCTGTTGTTCAGCTTTACATGCTTCCTTTGGGTGATAACTTCAGCAATTTTCAAATGAAGTAGGCTTATGTGTTCATGACTGTTGCACCTGCCAGACTAAAAAGAGGGCATCAAAACCTGTGACAGGTTGATAAGAACCTGAATAGACCTTCTCAGGGTTTAAACAGCTCTTTAAATCAGACTGAATGTTTACTGTATGTTTTATATGGTAACTACTCAGTGATGATGACGTAAAACAGCAGATTTCCAATGGGAGTTCGGCACAGTCTTTTGATGAAGAAAATGACCTGTTCTTAGCTAGGCTAGCAGTTCCCCCCTGCTTTCAGTCTTTGTGCTAAGCTAGGCTAACAGTCCTTGAACTCCATCTGTACTGGACACACGGAGATTAAACTGAAACATCTGACTGACAGAGAACCCGAGTGTTTACAAAATGTTGGACTGTTCCTTTGAATGACCTCTGACCTTCACCCAGAATTCCTTCTGATGGATTTCTACATGGAGGAAGAAACAGGAAGTGGAGGCTGAGCAGAAACGGGATATGAACTAACAGTGACCTTCATGTTTCCTCTGGTGGACTTGGTTCATGTCTTTTTAAACAGATCATCTGATGATGTTCACAAATGTTCTATTGGAGTCCACACCTGCAGTCTGCAGCTCCTCAGTCTGTCCTCTCTCACATTAATGACTCCATGATGTATCCTCTAGCGCCACCATCAGGACAAACTGTACCTGTTTATCTCCACTGATAAATCATCAGGATGTAATGACCCGTGCAGCGTGCAGGGGGCGCTGACAGGACTCTGAACTCAGTCTAAGTACATTTGTATGATCATGCAGCAGGTTGACAGTGATGAATTAAGGGTAACTACTGACACCTGAGAGGTGAGAGACGGCTGACTAAGGTGCTGCAGTGTGTGGGCGTGGCCTGTCAATCATGTGGTCATGTGTCCAGGTGAGCAGACTGAACTGTGAGTCCAGGGTCTGAGCAGGATCAGGTTTGCAGTTTCTTACATTTCAGTAAATCGTCTGATTGTGTTATTTCATATAAAACACTGAATTTTAGAGTCCAACTGATTTAATTGTATTTTTTGGATCTGCTACAACACGTCTGCTCTGTAAATCACTTCCTGTGTTCTGAGATAAAACCACAAACCAAGAGGGAGATATTTATATTTTATGTCTTTTCATAAACCTGGGCTGTCCGCAGTAGAAAGAAATGCGCAGATATTTTTGAAATTGGTGCTACATGACCAGAGACAAGAGAAAAAGGGCGGTGGCATAGCGTGTAGTCTGCTTTAGCTACTTGTTAGCAACCGCCTTTTTTAAGACAAAGGCTTTAAAATTCAAGAGTGGGGTATTTACTGACAGATTTTATGTTGCAGAACAAACGCTTGTGTTAACCACAGACCTTATTTCAGGCATCGAACCAAAAACCCATTCAAGAAACCCACTGACTGCCAGTCAACTTTTATTATCTCCTGCAGGAAAACTCAAACTGAATATTTATACTTTTTCTACAAAGTATTTTTTCATAATTATGAGATGAGATTCATTAGTTAACTATTAACTAGTTACAGATATCAGCTAATGAATAACTGATGATTATGTTTTTAGTAAACATTAGTTTTCAGATCAGAAATGAAAACGAGATCTGTCTCCTAAAACAATATTATCTCTACAAAACATGAGATCAACCTGAGGGTCAGGGCCCCACAAAGGGTCATGAGAAGATGAACAGGAAGCAGAAACATAATTCTGTTTGACTGAACTTCTGCCTTAGATCCAAATAATTCAACCTCAAACAGTTTGGAAATTAGTTTTTTCAACTCAAATTTAATTTTTCTTCTCTGAAATATTTGAATTTGAGACGTTTTAATCCAAAGTGACCTGAAACAGGTTTATACAACAAAACAGAACTGGTTTAAACAGGACAGGCGTCGTCATGGTGTCTTCATGGTGGACAGGTGTCTTGTGCTCCCGTAGCCAGGTGTAGGTGGTAGGTGTGGTTGTGGAACATCAGCAGACTGTAGAAGTTCTCTCCTCCTCGCAGGACTCCGTGTTCACTGCCCCCCCACGACACCGGACTGTCAACAAAACCATGAACCGTCAGCGACGCCCAGGACTCCAACCGAGGCTGCTCCAGGTAACACCTGCAGGACAGGTGAGGACAGGATTCAGGTTTAAAGAGGAACTTCACGCTAATTTACATTTAGAGTCACTTTAACACTCAACAGTGTGGAGTTGTAATTTGCAACTGGAGAGAAAGTCGTAGCACTAGAAATACTACTACTACAAAAAGTACAAAAACCACAGAGAAAGACTAAAGCCTCCTCAGGGGGGCGCTGGAGAGCTGAAGGTGAGGCAGAGATCTCCCTTCTCCTCCTCCTCCTCCTCACTCAGTCAGGTCTGAACTCGCAGACATGAAACTCATATTGAATCATTCAGTGAGACTTCTCATTATCTCTGATGTCCATCCAGAACAAACGTCCAGAAAGAACAAAGAGCTTTTCTTCAGTATCACAGTGATCCAGTGATAGTTGTCTGTACATCCATGGTGCACTGCAGACAGGAGCTGCTGACAGCTCATTCACTCACTGCTGATGGACACACTCTGACTACATGGACACTAATACAGACTGAAAACACACGGCTGAAGTTGTAGCTCACAGCTGACTCACTGACTCCAGGCGTCTGAATTTTGTTGGGGGGGGGCACAGTAAACCCCTGGTTTAGAGTGAAAATACCCTAAATAACATCAAAGTCATGAGGAGGACAGACAGGAATGAGTTCCGATAGCTGCTTTCATTTTGGATCTGGTTCCTAGTTGTTAAAAGCCTGTGGTCAATCTGTTATCGACTCTTTGATTCCTGATCTCTCTGATCGTCTCTTCAGCCTCTTTCTGACTCTACAGATGTAAACAAACACGAGCTGTTAACTGACTCAACATGGCCGACTTCACTTAAAGTAAAATATATTATATAAAAACAGGACAAACTTATTAAGAGACGTCTTCATTCCAACAAACAAACTAGCTGAAAAGATTCAGAACTGGATTCAGATTTGAAAATGCAGGTATGGGGTTCAGTAGCATTCTATAGAATCTGAATCCAGTTCTGAATCCTTTCGAGTCTCCCTGGTCTGATAGACGGTCAGAGGTCAGAGGTCAGCTGACCTGATCTGGTGGATGAGTCGGTGGATGTTCTGAGGAAGCAGCAGTCCGCAGACGGAGACGCTCAGAGCTCGACTCACCGTCGTCTTCGGCTCCGGACAGACCAGTGAGGACAGGAAGCTGCTGGACGAGTTCTCACTGAAACCACAGAAGAGTCAACGGGAGGACAAGTCACATGACAGAGTTCACAGGTGTAGTTGTTTACAGAGCAGGTAAAGTGAGACACGTCATCATGGTGTCTGTCCTCTTACCAGCTGACGTGGGCGTCCACGGCGCCGAGCCACTCCAGGAAGCTGTGAGGGTCATGTGACTGCAGGTCAGATGTCAGCAGGGCAGGGCAGGACAGGTCTGTCAGAGTGTGGCTGCTGACCTCAGGTCTGTGCTCTGACCAATCATAACGAGACAGGAGGGGCTGCAGATAGGCTCCGCCCCCTACAGGACAGACAGCAGGTGGTTATGGGTAATATAAAGAGTAACTTCACCCCCCATCTTTGTTGACATCTGGTGGTTTATCTTCTCGCCGCGCTGCAGTGATGTCACACTGTACTCCAGTACACTGTGACACCACTGCTGGTCAGAGGTGAAATCATTCTGCTCAACATCCACGCCCCCCCTGCAGTGACTCTACGCCTCCCCAGGGGGCCCGTCCCCCAGTTTGAGAACCACTGGTTTAATTACACTGAACTTTGGCTGACGTGAGTTCATGTTTGTTTGTTTTTCAGATTATTATATCAGTCAGAGTTACGACATCAGGATGTTGATGTGAGCGCTATTTGTCAATCGGAAACTGGTAATTACGATAACTGATGTGACATGAACGTAGCATCACCTTCAGGTGAAAACAGACAAACTCAACAAATGTCTATTTGAACTCGTTTAAGACAATAAACCTTATTGATTATTTAGTCTTATATGAACGTTTGGTACCATTAATATTTATACAGAAACCAATATATAAATTAAATGAATACATTTACAGTAAATATGTGATTTAAAGGAATCTTAACAGCACCGAGATCTGCCAAGCTAGTTATGTTAGCTTTAGCATGAGGTTAGCTGTGTTTTTATTCAAAGGCTTTATTGGCTTGAAAGTTCCAAAAACAATGTTGTCAAAGCATCTGAATATCTCACCTGGATGATGATGTAACTCTCACCTGGATGATGTGACAGCAGGAAGTCGCTCTTCAGTGGAAGTCGTGACCTCAGACCTGTGAGGAGTCTCTGGAAGCCCCGCCCACCAGGAGCCAAGCTGCTGTCAGTCAAATCTATAGATACTACTGTAAAAAATAAATAAATAAATAAAATGTGACTCATGTTAAATACACACACACACACACACACACACACACACACACACACACACACACACACACAATAATACTATTTGTATGTATAAATGTATGTTTTTATGTGGCTGTTTCAGTTTATGTTTTATTAACTGTTTTATAATGAACTCGTTTCACAGCAGATGTGAGACAGATGATGTCATTATGATGTCATTATGATGTCGCTCAGACCGAATCTGCAGTTTGTTTTGTGGTTGAATCTGGACGGTTTCCCTTCAACTCCCAACAACTCAAAGGAGTCCTTATCCAGAGAGAGAGACAGGTGACCTGCAGACAGACAGACAGAAGGAGAGAGAGACAAAAGGAGAGAGACAGACAGTCAGACAGACGACCTGCAGACAGACAGACAGAGAGACAGGCGTTTGAACATGTAGAAGTTATTATTCTAACAGTGTCTCTTACAGTCGATCTGATAATTATTTATGTATCACACCTGTAAATGGTAAATGATGACATCGTCAGGTGTGTTCCTGATGACATCATCAGTGTTGTAGAGATTTACCGTTTGGCATCAGAGCGATGCAGTTATCTTCATCTATCCTGGTCCTGTACGACACACCATACACACTACCTAAGCACACACACACACACACACACACGTAAACTGACCTGTTGGTTCTTGTGAATGAAGTTCGGATAAAATGTTGAATAAACTGTAAATATTTCAGACTGTGTAACAGAATCATTGTTGTGTTTCACTAAACAGCCGCATGTGTTAAGGTGCATCAGGTGTGTGTTCAGGTGCATCAGATATTACCCTGGTATACGGCCGTCTCCAGGAAGTGTTTGTCCAGCAGTTCGTATATCGGCAGCTTTCTGATCAGGTAGAAACTGTTGAAACTGTTTAATGCAGCGTCCAGGTGAGAGGGGGCGGAGCTACACTCAGGCAGCAACACAGACACCTGTACAGGTGAAATAACACATTCCTCAGACTGAGTGACATTTATGTTTATTATTATATTTTATATATTTTCTGACATCACATTTAACACACCTGTATTTCTTTGCAGTACAGGTGTACAGACCACAGGTCACATGATCTCTTCTTGTCTATTTTAATAATAATACATTTTAATTTGAATCTTATTTTCTTTTTCAGGTGACTGTTTATTCATTTTAAATAATAAATTAATAAAGACAGAAATATGTCGTCTGGTCTCTCAATATTTATTATATTTTGTTATATATTTTATATTATTCTATGTTAATGTTATACTGTTTTATTACATTAAAACATTATATTGAATACTAAGTATTATTACTGAATAATTTTACGTATTATTCTGAGCTGTCATAGTAGATGGTTTCATGTTACTCTACATGTTACTTCACTTGAGACAGTACTGCAGTATTAGTTTAAATATAAGTACTGTGTGTACCCAGAGCCTGGTTCTGGTTCTGCTCGAGGTTTCTACCTGTTAAAGGGAGTTTTTCCTTGCTACTGTCACCTAGTGCTGCTCATGGTGGGAACTGTTGGGTCTCTGTAAATATAAAGAGTCGGTCTAGACCTGCTCTATATGAAAAAGTGCCCTGAGATAACTTATGATATGGCGCTATATAAATAAAACTGAATTGAATTGAATTTATACTGCTTGCCTTGTACTTTGGACTTGAAAAGCTTTTGTATACTTTCTATTTTTATTTTAGGTCTTCTAATGTATTTATTTCTCTGTGCTGCTGCAGCGCCTGATCCCCCCCTCTGAGGATCAATAAATAAATCATTAATAAACAGCTTATTTAGCTATATCTTATGTTTTGAATCCAGACTTTTATTTTGAAATCCGGTGCCCAGCACGTGTAAACCTTGTTTTCTTTCTTTTTCCTCTGTTAGCATGTTAGCTGCTAACTCATCACGCGGGCTAAGCTAACGATGCAAGCCGTTACCTCTCCGTGCTAACGCGGCTAACGCTAACATGCTAACGGTGTTACCTTGTAGTTGAAGTGCAGCTGCTCCACCTGTGAACTCAGTCGGTTCTTCTCATCCAGGAAACTGGATCGATCACAGACCAGCAGGGACCGAGGAGTCCGATCCAGATCACCAGACATCTTCATGAAAACGTTATAACTTAATAACTTTATTTAACACTGTTCTCTGAGAAGGGAACTAACGGAGGTAATGGAGCTAACCCGCTACAACATGCTTCCTGTCAGGGGTTTTCAACTTAAAGCTTCCGGCTGCAGCAGCTTTCAACAGACTTCATTTGTATAACAACAACAACAACAACAACAACAACAACAACAATAACAACAACAACAATAACAACAGCAATAATAATAATAATAATAATAACAACAACAACAATAATAATCCATAGTATTTCTGTCTCTCCGCAGGGGGCAGCACTGAACTGCAGTTCGCTAACAGTCCCTCGGCTGTCGCCGTAGTCACGTGTTCAGACGCGGTAGTGAGGAGAACACGCTGCTGTCTGAGGATCACACTGAGCTGCTCTAACTCGGTTTGGATCTGTTTGGACGGGGTTTAGATCTGGGTTTAGGTCTCTGTTGGTGTGTGACGTCATGTCGGTGGTCGGTTCAGTACCTGGACAGTTTGATGACGCAGAGGAGGACAGGTGAGACAGACTGTTCAGTGACGGATTCATATTCTGATAATTAATAGATGAAGTTTATTTACTGAGATAAATACTTGAAGTATTACATACATGATTTGATTCTGTTATTTAAAACGTTTGTACAGTGTGTACTTGTGTGTGTACTTGTATTTGTTGTTGTATATGTTATTTCCTATGTAAGACAATATGATATATATAATTATATATATATATATTTATTCTTATTGTGTCTGCAGACGTTAAACTGACGACAAACACATGAGAAGAATTGAAAGAGTTTATAGAAACAAACAGCGGCGGACATGTTGGATGTTTCTGACTCTTGTTTTGTTTTCTCTTGTCTGCAGCAACCAATCAGAGTTGTTGGCTGTACAGAGTCAGATGAGTGATGTCACTCTGCAGCCTTCATCAGACCAACAGGAGGAGGAGGAAGATGATGAAGATGATGAAGATGAAGAGTGGGCGTGGCGTTCAGCAGGAGGAGATCTGACTAAAAGATACAACCGAACCAGTCTCAACTGTCAGGTCAGACACACGCTGATCAATCTGACTGATTATTAATGATTATTAATGATTGTGTCTCTTCAGTCAGCTGACTTCATCTGTTTGTTTTTATTGGTCAGTCCAACAGACAGAATCCGTCCAATAAGATGCTGCCGTCAATTCCATCTGATAAATCTCTGAGGAAATATGAACACAAGATCAACCTGGGTAACACACACACACACACACACACACACACACACATATCATATCATATCATATTATATTATATGTATATATCTATATCTATATGTGTGTACTGTATATACACTGATCAGCCATAATATTATGACCACCAGCCTAATATTGTGCAGGTCCCCCTTTTGCTGCCAAAACAGCCCTGACTCGTCAAGGCATGGACTCCACTAGACCTCTGAAGGTGTGCTGTGGTATCTGGCACCAAGACGTTAGTAGCAGATCCTTTAAGTCCTGTAAGTTGCGAGGTGTGGCCTCCATGGATCGGACTTGTTTGTCC
>VMKM01004347.1:0-18309 GCA_008360985.2 Macquaria ambigua | reverse complement strand
TGACTGAAGGCAGGAGTTTCCTCTCCCTCCCCCTCTTCTCTTTCAGGAAGATCACTGTGAACACACACACACACACACACACACACACACACACACACACAGTGAGCTACAGGTCTCTGCAGTGGTTGTTGTATCTTGCTGGAGGTGAAGCAGGTCTCGTACCCTTGGCCTCCTCTGATTGGTAGAAAGGCTCCTCCCTGGCTCCGCCTCTTCCTTCTCTCTGTGTCAATCATCCTGACAGACCTCCACAGAAAGTAAACAACAAAAACTGTTTCTATCAAGGACGTTTCATTTTTTATTCTCTCAGACTTCCTGTTGGTGCAAACGGTCTCATCCCGTTCATGATGGAAATGTCAGAAGTGGGAACAGAACCAACAGGAACCTTTATTAAGCTCATAGTCACGTTGTTCAGACTCAGAGAGCTGGAGGAGATCCCAAAGTTTCTAAAGAGGTCAACCCTGTCAGGCTGAATTTTAGGGAAATGTTTGTAAAATCCAGAATATTACCATCAGATAGAATCATGCAGCCATAAAAAATATGGCAAAGACAAATAAATGAAGATAATAAATACAGATGTTGTGTCTGTCAGCATTAAGACTTTTGCCAGTGAAATTCAGCTCATTTTACTAATTAAAATGAAACAGTGATGGTTGTTTGACACACACACACACACACACACACACACACACACACACACACACACACACACACACACACACACACACACACACACACACACACACACACACACACACACACAGTATGTTGTGTGTACCAGTACACACCAGGGTACTATGACAAATGTGACCAGAAGAGGGCGACGCAGGACTGTGAAACAACCAGGAACAGAGGAGGAGAAAAAGAGGAGGTGATGGAGGAAAAGTAAGAGGAGATGACTTTATAGGTGAAGAGAGATGAGATGAAGAGGAGGAGGAGGAGGAGGTAGATACTGACTCTGTGTCTGTGTCTGTCAGAGTGAGCTCAGAGTCTGCTTCACTGTCTCTGGAGTCTGGAATACCTACACACACACACACACACACACACACACACACACACACACTAAGTTAGTACCTGCAGGATGTCAAACACACCTGCTGCATCGTGCAGTGTCACATCATTTGACGCCTCGACCGCACAGCCGACTCATCATACAGACAGGATTCAGTGTGTGTTACCATTTAACTTGTTCTCTAATTTCCAAACCAAAACACGTGTTTAAGGGTGATGGAAGGCCACAGACCACAATCCTGTAATTATCTATAATGCTTTGTCGTCTTGTGATCAACATGACAGGCTGTTCTCTCTCTGATCTCAACATCATTATTCTGTGGTCACAAAAAAGCAAAATAACTTTTCTGTGATCAGGAAATGAATTATTTTGTCATGGTCGTTGTGATCTGTTGTGTCGACATCTTTAAATATTGGTAGTGATCAAAAGAACAAAAAAGATGCTTGTTTTGATCAGATCTTCGTCATCTTGATTGAGTTTCATTCTATCAATACTGTCGCTATTAACGGAGCTTTCAACCACATCTCATGGCTTTCTTCAGGGAATGGAACTTGTGGAAGAAGGCCGTGGATATGGTCGAAAGCTCGGGGAATAGGAAAAGTCTAGAATGAATCCACACATCCTCAATGTATTGTTTTATTTTAATGAATTGTATTTTTTGTCTTTATGTGTCCACATCCCATAATCTACTGGATTTATGTTCTGTGGTTTAGATATTTACATTTTAGTTTTTGAGTATTGTGAAAAGTCTTGTATGTATTTTATTGATGTATGTATTTTAAAACCAAATGCAGTCATAACTTTTAAAATCACAAGGATCTTACACAGAATATCACCTTCACCCAGGATAAGACTTTAAACTGTGATGATGAAGATTCAGATTGTCTTCCTCACCTAGAACCAGGTTTCCTGCGGACACGATGCTCTCCTGGTCTGATCTCTGCAGGTCTTCCTCCTCTCTCTCTCTGAGCTCCTCCTGCTTCTCTCTTCTCCACGTCTGAAAGGAGAAAACAGCCAAACTACAAATATGAAAGACGTCATATTAAATTGCAATATCAGAGAATTGAATGGCATCAATGCCAACAGCAGAAGGGACCAGCTGATATCAGACAGGCCTTTCTGTTTCATAAATATATCTGATCATATTTTAGTATGAGGCCTCCTGGTTTTCTGAATGCTCCCGTTTGCCCTGCTAAAGTTTTATTACTGCTGTTAATACAAACTCAACACTTCCTGTATATGTTTCAAATTAAAAGCCCCCTAGTGTTTCAGTGGACAGAATTCCTTCATTTCCTAACAAGGCTTTTATTGTGAAACATTTGCAGGACCGTGTTGTGGAAAATTCAGCGACTTCCGCGTTTTCCATACAGTGCTTCAAATGTAGCTGCTGCCATCTTGTGGCACCTTTACGTTACTACAACATACAGTTTGGCTGAGACATTAACGCACAGACACACCTCACTGACGATGAGTAATCCAGAACAACAAGGTGTTGAAAACAGCATCATTATATTGTTGAATTTATTAAATTAATGGGAATGTACATTATATATTTAGTTTTTTCCGGGGCCTGTACTTGGGACCGACTTTTATTTAAGGCAATAAAAGCCTCATTAAATATACAACAGACAGGGAAATTAGAAATAAAGGTCTGATATAGGACCTGCTCTCTCTGCAGGTAGATAAAGAACCACTACTCGTCTACATGCTGAGCTCCACACCCTCACCTCCTCTGCTCCTCCGGCCCGCCTGGAGGACGTGAGCTTCCACTCCTCCCACGACGGAGGAGGTTTCCTGGGGAGGGAGCCTGTGCTCTCCTCCACTTTCTCCTGCGTCTTCACCTCCTTCTCCTCTCCCTCCACCTCCTCATCCACGGCCATCTCCCTGCCCTCCTCCACAGGCAGGAGGGCAGAGGTCACAGAGAAGGAGGTGTAGCGAGGCAGACCTCCATCCAGGATCAGCTCCGGCTCCTCTTCCTCCTCCTCTTCCTCTTGTCGAAGGTCTTCTGGCAGGATGGAGCCGTCACCGAAACCCTGAAACACACACAACAGAGGAGCAACACGAATCAACAGTACAAAGGTCAAAGGTCACAAGTCACAGCAGCAAGATACTGGCGGAAAAATAACGATGATGAAGGAGCACGAGTAAGAGCTGACCTGAAGGGCAAAATGCTCTTCAAAAAGCCCAAAGTAAAAGTTTAGAATAAAGTTTCTTCTAATAAAATTTAATAAATGACGTTTTAAATCAATAAATCTTAAAATCCTATCCCTATTGTGTGTAAATGAGGCCTTCTTCTTCTCCTTCATCTCTTTCTTCTTCTTCTTCAACAGGAAGAACATTACTTTGACTCTGAGCCAGAGCAGATTTGAGAACTAAATTGGGAAAAACATAAGAAGGAAATCCATCCTGTCACTCATCAGTCCAGAGGGTCTGGCTCTTTATATTTTTTGGACAACCTGAACTGCAGGTAAATGAAAAGACTCATTAAATCAGTTAAACTGAAGGATCCAGAAGCTTCGAGCTGTCTGCCTTCAGCTCGTCTCCTCAGTGAAGAAACTAAACTGTAAAACCGCAGCTCACACTAAATCTAAAACTTGACTTACTTTGAACATTAGCCTTCATCTCTGAACACATAAAGGTTTTCTCCAACTCCCCAAAGAGCCTTCCTCAGCAGATACTAAGGGGATATCCTGTTCTTAACATTACGATGCAGACATTAGCCCGCGCTGGGAAATATTAATGACAACACTTAGGCTAATTTCCATCGACGAAGCCTCATCGTCAAGGACTCTGTTCCTCTTCTTTTAATTTGGGCCTGGGAAGCCGGCCCATCACGGCCATATAATGGAGGTGAGGAGCAGACGGCGGCAGCGGCAGAGAGCTCATAACGCTAACAGGATGTTCTGCAGACTGATGTGTATTGGCCGTGACTGCCTGGCCTCATATTCATAAGATTTAAAGACGTTGTCATTTAATATCTCTGCCATTAGGCGATGAGGACAGTAGAGATGACGAGTCGGCTGCTTCAGACTCTCTGCAGAGTCACAGCGAGGCAGCGTGCTGCTTCAGCTGCAGGTTCGAACCCACAAACTCATCACGCAGCTCTCAGACAGACTGCTGGATGCTGTTGCGGTTATGTTTTAGACTCAGTCTCCTCCTGGTACTAATGTGATCTGTATCTGGATATCTGATCTGGATCTGGTAAAACTCATGTGATCGGACCAGTTAGACCACATCCAGAGGTGACCTGGCTCACATTGTGATCTCAGCCAGCTGTAAATTACATCTGTACTTGTGCTGCAACTAATGCTTATTTTACTTATTGATTATTCTGCCAATTACTGTCTTGATTGCTTGTTTTGTCCGCAGCATGTCAGAGCCCAACGTGGCATCTTCAGATGATTTGTTTTGCTCGACCAACAGTCCAAAACCCAAAGACATGCAGTTACTAATCTACTACTGGACCTTGTGGGGAGATAATTTTGTTAACTACCGTTTCTAAAGTCAAGAACAAACTTCCAGTCTAAACCTCTCAGGAGCTAATGGTCAGTGATGGATGAAATAAAGTAAAAAAAAAACATATAGCTTTGGGTCTTGGGTCGGGTTCAGGTCTCAGATTTGGCAGCACCAGTCGGGTTCAGTCAGGTCAGTTCTTTAAGATGCGGTACTGGCCGGATTCAGGTCTGACTTTTAGGCCCTAATGCTAATATGTTAAAACTAGCATATATGCTCACATGCATATTACCAACTATTGGATGTTAAAATATTTGGTATGTAACATTTAGCATGTGTACAGTTAGCACAGTAACACACTCACATTCATCATTTCAGTGTGTCAGTAATTAATCTCAAAGTACAGTGGAGGCTGGTTTTAGACGTATTCTGTCATGAACTGAAGTGTTGGACAAGTGGACACTTTGACCTGCTGCTGCCTGATGGTGCTGAGATATTTCAGTCTGGACCAAAGTGTCAAAACAGTTTAAACAGTTTTGTGTTGTTTTGGCAGGAATCAGTTTAAAGCAGAAAATCCGATCAAGTGTTTACATCATAGTTTACATGAGTTGCCGTGATCTGTCCCTCTGAAACCCAGTTTAGTTTTTAGTTTTAGTTTTCCTTTACTTTCTCACATTCTTCTGATCCAGTCGTGGCGTATTTTAAGTGTAAGTTGACATGGTTCATATTTTGTGTCAGAGCGTTTGGACAGACAGGTGGGAGGACAGACTTTAGCACCTGTGTGTGACTGTTATAAATATTCTACATCCGGACATTTATAAAAAAAAAAAAATGTATTCACTGGTTCAAATCCTTGTTTTTGGTTCAGTTTAGGTCAAACAAACACAGCTGTGACTGATGACAAACTTAGAGACCCTTCAGAAATCTGGATCAGGCTTTAAACATCTACATTTAACCAGGTTTCTTCAGCTGTGTTAACCCGACGTCCTCGTCTGTTTAGTTGTTAAAGGGGACATGAAGTGAACTCAGATACTTGTCCAAAGTGGGTAATAATCAGTAGAAATAAACAATAAAAGACTTTAAGTGAACACAGCAGCAGACGTTTCGTTTACAACAACCAGAGTAAAAGTAAAAAGTGGCAGTAAAGCTGACGGTTGGTGTTACGGTGTTCTACCTCAGTACTCGTACTTTTTTCTCTTGTGTTCATGTAGTAATCGGTTTGAACTGTGGTTACAGCAGCAGCTCTTTATCTGCACAGAGCAGATCAGAATAATGTGATCGCAGCCTGGAAGTACAGCAGCAGCAGCTCGTCTTCTACATACGACCTCTGAAAGTTAACGAGGTGTGGATGTGTAACGGGGGTCTCTCTCTGGTCAGCGGGCTGGCGTGACAGAGAACGATCCAGCGGTGAAGTGACAGCGCCGACCCGGCTGTCTTTATGGAAACCCATCAGAGACCTGTGGGCTGTGAAAAACCCTCTTCAGCCAAATGGGCTGCATATAAAACAGGAAATAAAACAGCAGTGCAGAGGACGGCCGCAGCAGATACAGCAGGACAGAAAGTAACACAGCAGAGTACTGCAGAGTACACAGGTAAAGTGGTACTTTGGGTAAAACTAGAAATGATGACTACCAGCTGATGACAGAACAGAGGATGAAGAGGAGTTCTGCTGATGATATTAATGTACAACATGTTGACTACAGAGTCAGAAAGAGACTTTTTGATCTGGTGAGTAAAAGTTAAGATCTTTATGTTGCCTGCACAACGCGTGGATTCTGATATGGATCTTGTGATGAGATAAAAATCTTGTGCATAAACATCATTACCTCGTGTGTACAAGATATGGGTCAAAAAAGTAAAATAACTTTTGCGAACACGATACCTTTAATTGTGGATGGAGCTTATTAATTGCAAGATAATCACATGTTGTACGCACAAGTTTTATCGCAAATTATGCTGCACACAAACTCTGTCGCACATTCAATTTACTGTTTTATCTTCAAAATCCATAACTTGTGTGCAGAAAATAACGTGTTCCCACAAGATATTAGATACAGATCTTTATACAAAATGCACATAATAATTCCCAAGATAATAACTTGTACGCACAAATGACCACCTACATTATCATCCTGTACTTCCAAGTTGTTAAGATCTATATCTTGTGTGCATAAGATAAGGATCTTAATAACCCGAGAGACAAGATGAGACTTCTGTACTAAACACATTGCAGTGCTGTGCTCTCAGCTCTGCTAGTTTTGTCAAACAACACACTGATAATTTCACCGTTACACTAAACTGAAGAGGTTTAATTTAATCAACTATGAATATTTGGATAAAAGCAGCAGATGAGTTTTGTTTCTGTGGAGGATCATCTGTCCTCAACTCAACAGTACTGCAGTAGTATTTACTGTGAGTACTGCAGTACTGAGTGTACTGATGAGGGAGGACCAAAGTGTCCTCAGAGTACCCCCCCAACCCTCTCCACCCCCCGACTCACTTAAGAGAGAGACGCTGCTGGTTGAGCTGATAGAGCACTTTATACCATCCAGCCATCCAGCTGAGTCAGCAGCCTCAGAGACAGAGAGGAGGGAGAGGAGAGATTAAGGAGAGGAGAGAGAGAGGGTGAAGGAAGGTGAAAGAGAGGAGAGAGGAGGAGATGAAAGAGAGGAGAGGTAAGGAAGGAGGTGAAAGAGAGGAGAGATGAAGGGACACGAGGAAAGACGGAGAAAGAAAGCTTTGGATGCAGACAGACAGAAAGAAAACACGACTTCCTGAAGAGATATGTGTCTGTAGCGACCCGGAGACCCGACTGCAGATGATACGCTGATTTATCACCAACACAAACACTCTCTGTTAGCAGAATATCACAAAAACTACTCCACAGAGTTCTGGAGAATTTCACAGTTTCACAGTTCAGCTGAGCCAAAGACGAACATGTGGCCATTAACGAGGAAACTGACGCTTTGGATAAAAACTGGATTTCGGATGCAGAAGCTAATTCCTTTTAGCCTGAATTAATCGGTCCAGTACTCACCGATCTCTATAACCTGTTTCCACCTGCACAGGAGAGTTTTTGCACAGTACTTTTCTCCCACAAATTTGGTACTATGACACCAAAATAGTCCATACTTTCCATTCTTCACTACTCCTGCAGAACATTAGACTTCCAACACTTCCTGCAGCTGCTTCAGAGTAAAAGCCTTGAAATAAAAAAGCACAAGACAACTGTGAAGTGGCTGTGAGTGAAAGTGACCCTGGATGCATCAGAGTCAGTTTGCAACTGAGGAAAACTTAACAGTGCATTGACACAGCTGATATTATTGGCTGGTTTTAGCTGATCACAGATATATCGGTATTGACGTATCTATCGGTCAATATGCAGAAACATTACACTGACGGTTCAGACGTGTATCCTGTAAGTTCAACGTCCTCGGCTCGATTCTTCCTGTCTGTGTCTTCACTTCAAACTAATAATAATAATGAACTTTATTTATATAGAACTTTTCTTAACAGTGTTACAAATATCAAACATTTCACAAAGAGAAAAGAGATAAATAATGTAAAACAAAAACCCAACCTATTTACGTATCTTGCATATATATTGGTACTGATTGCTTCTGTTGTGTGTTTATGCAAAAACAATTTTAATATTGGCCGATAAATTATTATCTTATTTTCTAAACTCTCAAATATCGATATCGGCCTCAAAAATCCAGTACTGGTCGGGATCTAACACCTTGTATCAGTAAAGTGCATTATCTTGTTAAACTGCGGTGCACTGTCAACCTTCCTACACAGTTTATACTCTGTCTTCACTCCTATCTTCTCTTCTTTGAGGTGAAAAGCTCATGTATGAACAGTAATGCTGTGGACAGTTTCACAGCAGTAAATGTTGATGTTTCCTCAGAGATAAATCCAGCCTGAACTCTGCACCCATTTCTCTCCATTCCTGTCACGTTGCACATGTTTACTCACATTTATTTATTTCTCTATTTATTTTTCTTTATAGTCAAACGTCTTGGCAGCGCTGTTCATCTGATATCCAGACCAATAAAGCAAACTGAAGGGAAATGAGTTAAGAGGGAAGAGATAAAGAGAGAGAGAGAGATTTAAGATGAAGAGAGATGGAGGGAAGAGGCAGCAAGGAGGAGAAAGAGGAGAAAATCTTAATGGTCCAATTAGTCCGGATTGACTTGATTAACATCTCAGAGAGACAGAGAGAGAGAGAGACAGGTAACCACTGTCTCTCTTCAAAGTCTCTGGTGTCACATATGAATGTTATAAAGCCCAAAATCACAAATCTGCCTTTGAAACGTTTTACAATCTGCAGCAAACGACAGCGTCTACCCTTCGATTCAGAAAAGGAAAACAGAGCTAGCTCCATTTGCTGATGAAGACTGTGACATGCAGTCGAAGGCCCTAAAATAAAGCTAGTAAGTGGACCTTTATTTATTATTTACTATTTTGTCACACATTCTGATACCGAGGTCAAGAATAAACGTACCTGCTGAAAGTATTTAGACTTGCGGACACACGTGTTATTATTGAACACGTCTGTCCTAAAACACAGGCTGTAACAGTTTAAAATATCACCGTACGCTGCCGCATTAAGATCTCTCTACAACAGAGAACAGCAGACTACAGCTGCAGCGATCGATTAGTCCAAATTTAGTCATTTTTTCTTATAAAAATGCCATTTTCTGGTTCCAGCCTCTCAAATGTCAGGATTTGATGCTTTTCTTTCTCATATATGATGGTAAACTGAATATTTTTGGATAATAATAATCAAATAAAACAACAATCTGAATAGATCACCTTAGGCTGTGGGACATTATAATGAGCATTTGTCACTATTTTATAGACAACGATTCTTGGGTTAATCGAGAAAACAATCGTTACTTACTGTCCTGTAACAGCAGGATGTGGACAGGGGGATCCACATACATTACATCATATACATCATAAAATGTTCAGTATAAATGTGTGTGTGTGGTACCTTTGGCACAGGCAGGTGTGTGTTGCTGAGGGACACCTGGCTCCTCTCTGGCCCCTCCACCTACACAAACAGGGTTCAGGTGAGACTCAGATCGACAGATGAAGCTGCACGTGGAGAAACATGATGATGCTGGAGTTTCTCTGAGTGTAACTAGAAAACTAGAAGGTGTAAATGTCCCACCAGAGGCTTGCGGATTCCCAGGCGGACTGTGCCAGGTGGGGCAGACTTCAGGACCTCCACGGCCTGGGCCAGGGTGAGCAGGTCCAGCTGGCTCTGGTTGACCGACACCAGCTGGTCTCCAGGAAGTACACCACCGTGACGCTCTGCTGAACCTCCGGGAACCAGAGAACGGATCACCATCACACACCGACCCGGATCCAGCGGGTCCTGAAGACAGAGAGTTAATAATAATCACATTACATTCATTTGGGAGCGCCTTGGTAGCCGAATAGTTACAATGCATGCTGTATAACCGCAATGTGGCCGGTTCAACTCCAGCTGGCGACCTTTCATATATGTCATGCTCCCCTATCTCTCCCCAATTTCCTGCCTGCACCTTCACTCTCACCTTTACTGTCCAATAAAGGCAAAAAAAATGCCCAAAATAAAAAAACAAACATTGATTTGATGCTTCTGTCTGATTACGTGCTGTCAACTTCTGTAAGAGCTACAGTAGGAACGAGAGGCAGGTGTCACCAAAAAACACAAACCACATTTAGTTCACTTTCCTAAAGCCTCGACGTCTGTTACCAATCTTTCCATCGCTGGCTCTGACAGAAGCTATGTACCTGAAACTCTACTGACAGCCATGAGCCGTCACGTGACTGCTGCGGCATTACTGCATTATTAACAGGGTTTTTTAAATGGTGATTCTGATATTTATTGCTTATTTCTTACATTTTGGTATGCTTGAAAACAAAATGTAGTTAATGTACATTTCCCCTTTTTTAATGTGGTGAAGTGTTATTGAAAACTCACAGAAAACAAAACTAAAGATGAAAATCTTGCAGTGTCCTCGACACACACTTTGGGAACCACTGAGCTAAAGACCCCTGAACAACAGGAACAACACCAAGAGAAGAAACTGGACCAAAAAACACAGACCACCACCCCCGGGTTCAGACTGAGTCTCAGCAGAGCAGCAGAGAGACAGACAGGCAGGGGGAGACAGAGACCAGAGAAATGACAGAAAATCCATCGACACAAACACACAACAACACAAACAAGCAGAGGGGAGGACGATGCAAGAGGAGGCTTAACCTCCTAAACGTCCAGCTTCACAGAAACCAACAGAGAGGAGGTCAAAGGTCACAGCACCCAAACAAGACGTGGAGGAAGCGAGAACTGAGAGACAGACGGACTGAAGAGGAGGGTGGATGGAAGGACGAAGAGACAAATGTTCAGTTTTTGATGACCAAGAGACAAATACAAACTGTCAGCAGTGAGACGTTAAAGAGTTTCATGACTTTCAAACGAGGTCTGAAACGTGTAAAAAGACACTTTCATGCTCCAACAGTGAAGTTCAGCAGCAGGAGGTCGACGTGAACATTTCCTCCGTCAACAGCTCAGATTTAAAGACAGAATCTTAACTGTCTATAACCCAACCAGCTCTCAGCAGTTAAAGTAATATCTAATATCACAATATGCTCACGTTTCCATTGATCACCTGATGACTAGTAAGTGAACCTTTGAGTTTAGATTATTTTTTCCTGAAGGTTAAGAATAAACTTCTCAAATTACAAATATTATCAAAAAAAAAAAAAAACAGCAAGTAAAACTTTAAAGAGCAACTCAACTCCCTCTGCTAATCTTGTTTTGACTGACCTCCAGGTGTTTCTCACCTTGCTGCTGTGATGTAAGCGTGTACTCCGGGGTGTGTCAGTACACTGTGACATCACTCTGGGTGTGGTTACGGTGCAACAGACTTGGACGGAGAAACGCTGCTTTTCAGCCTCGGGTTAAATTACTCTCTAAAGTTCCTCAGAGGAACTAAAGTTAATTAATTTATTTATTGCTAGTTAGATAGTAAGACTTCATAGAAAGTATAGTTGATTAAATTTTTTTTTCTGTTTTTAAAGGAGAAACAAGCTAGCTAAGTTTTGTAGGAAATAAAAAACATGCCATTTGGTATTAATTATAAATACCATAGATAGAGACAAACTCCTTCAGTCATTTAAATAGAGTTTAGTCAGTTTTAATGAGTTTATAAACTTCTGTCATAAAACTGCTGCATTTAAATCCAAGTAAATATTTATTCATCATTAATTTATCATTTAAAAAGTTAGTCTTCATATATGTTAAATTATATTCTCCCGTCTGGAAATTGCAGATTTTTGCACGTTCAGCTGACCTGCTGTGAACTAGCTTGGCATTTATTTGGCATTAATTAATTTGAAGTGTATCAAGTGACCGACTGATAATTAATGAACCAAATGAGTTATTAGGACATTATTAGGAATAAACCGACCTGTAACATTAAGTCTTGTCCATATTAAGTATATGGATATGAGTGGGAATGTAACAGTTTTTGTCTTTTTGAAGTTTTAAAATAATACAAGAAGTCTGGAGGTGATTAATTATCCACCAACTTTATCCAAAAACGTTGAGTTTGTTCTGTCCACAACATGAACAGATAAACTCGTCTCGGCTCAGCTTAACCAGAGTAACCAGGAGGAGGCCCGGTCCTGCCAGAATCCAAACAGAGGTTCATATACCGACTATAAAACCCTCTCCTGGTTCGAGTGGATGTACATTTTGTGAATTCCCCCGCGTCGAACCCTGGGCATCGCCCGCGCTGCAGTACGAGCTGCTGTGCCAAGTTTCAGGCTGCCAGAACAAAGCGGCGCTGTATTTTTAGACTGAACAACATGGCTACAGGTGGTGAGGAGTCAGAACTCACGTCCTCCACTCCTACAAGATCCTCCGGAAAAAGAAAGGCCTCTGCTGTCAAAAAGTGGAGATATCAGAAACGGAGGAGAAAAAATAAAGAAATTAAAAATGTACTTTGCCAAAAGTAGTGAAATGTTTCCACGGTTGGTATTCGTGTGCAGATAACAATGAGGAGTTGTTTTTTTGTTTTGGGTATGTAGGTTGCAGAGTGTCTACACAAAGTTAGTTTGTAAGACCTTTATGATGCCAGAATGAAACTCTGACAGCTGAAATAAACAGAGTCAAAGTATTTTAGGAGCTCTGAGGCTGAACTTCAGACTTTAGAGTTTTGTTTTAAACTGGAGACCTTTCAGGGCCTCTGAGGTTTGATAAGATGAACAAATACTTAACATACTTTTTTCCATTTTCTCATAATCAATATATACTTAATGGCAAAACGTATATGAGGACTCGGTCTACATAATTTTGGTCTGAGTCTGTTTTTCCTCGTCTTACTTTCACTGAAGGGAAATCTTAATGCTCCATCACACAACGGATGGGTCAAAAAAAAACACTGGACTGAAATCATTCTGATTAGAGATTCCACAGATTAGTTTACATGGACACTAAATCAAGTGATCGATCAGATGTGTGTTTACATGCCCCAAAGCATTTAATCAGAATATAACAGAAGAAGAAGAAGACTTTTCAAACTTGTTTGAACGACTCGTTGTTTGGGGCCTTTCGACCATCGAGGCGTTCAACAATCCTTAAACCTGTTAAACTGTTTCAGCCACAGAGCAGTTTGGTTTCTGTTCCTCCCGGAAACTCGTTCCCGTCACCTGATGTTCCCCCACGTGGGGCAAACATGCGCAGAAAGAATAGATTTATTCCAACCAGAGAGAAACAATCAGATGAAGTTATTATGGGTTATTAGGCGCTAACATTTTCCAATTGAACAGATTATCAAAGGTTTACCTTTATTATTATTTATTAACCTCCTTTACAGATAGTTAACACTAATGAGAGGTTTAGCTGTTTATAGAGCTGATAGTCTTCATGTAAACAACAGCTGGACATCAGCCCATCAGCGTCTCCTCCCTCCTGTATGATCTGATATAGTTATACTGTATATCAGTGTATATATAGTATGCTGCTGTAGTGTCGGCAGACCTGCACTGTGATTGCTTCTCTGATGGTCGACATGTGACTTCAGAGGTGTTCCTGCTCAGGTATGAACAGATCATTTTTCAGGTGCGAAGCGGGTCACATTTTAAAGGTGTCAGTTTTTAGTGGAAACTATCAGCCAGAGTCCAGACAGACAGATCTGATCAGCTCTTCTCTTATTGCCTCCAACCATCTTTCACTCAACTCTGACAGCCGCAGAGTCAGTAACAGGAAACACTTTGGCAGGAACGCTGCACCGACATGCCCTTGGGCGAGAGATATAGAGCGAAGACGGAGAGAGAGAGAGAGAGAAGTTGATTCATTTTATTTTGAGAAAATTGTCGACGGGTCAGTTTCACTCTGAGGTAAAATCCTGAGACAGTTTCTGGTTTTCACTGAAGCAGATTTACTTTTATTTTTAAATAATTAAAAGTAATTGTTTTTGTTGGGTATTTTGTTTTTGGCGATTTACTGTACAACGTTGTAAAGACGTTAAATACATTATATCTGTTTTTAGTCAGTATTTTTCATTTTCAAAATGTCTTTATCAAAGCAAAAGAGGATCCAACTTATAATCAGGGTCATATTATATTTAGGATAATACAGGATATTAATTTTTACTGGTTTTTTGCTTTTGCTAATTTTCTCTAAGTGACGAAAGTGAGAACAATAAGGATGTTTGAAAGTGAGGACATTTCTGAAAAGATATTGTATGTTTTCTTGTATGTGTATCTTTCCTCTTTGATAAAGTTTATAGTAGGGCTGACTCAGGTGAGCCCTGAGCCCCCCCTTAGTTATGCTGCTATAGGCCTAGACTGCCGGGAGACTTCCCATGATGCACTGAGCTCCTCTCTCCTCCTCTTCCTCTCCATCTGTACGCCCTCATATCCCATCAATGCTTGTTACTAATCAACTTCTTCCCGTAGTTGTGTGCTTTCTCTCCCCTTTCTCTCTCCTTCTGTTGCTTTCTGCAGGTGTTTCTGCCTCCGGAGCTGTAGAGTCTGGATCTATGGTTGCAGCCACCTGCTGCCCCCGTGCTCCTGCTCTGCACCCACTGCTGCTATTACTGTTATTGCTCCTATTATTAGTATTACTATTATAATATTGCTCTTAGTGTTGTTTCTGTTGGTGTTATCATCAATACCATCACCACAACTATTACTTTACATCTCTGTGTGAAACTGTATTGTGCTGCTGTATGTTCTCTTTCCTCCTGCTCTCTCTCTCCCGCTCCCCCCCTTAATAAAGGATTTCTGGTGAAGTTGAACTTTAGAAAGTGAGGGCAGTTTGTTTGGTCCTTGTTTCTTTAAAAGGCTGTTTTAGAGTTAAACTTGGTTTTAGAGTTAAGGGATAGGAAGTGTGTAATGTCAAAGAGGGTCCTCACAAGTGTAGGAGTACCAACATGTGTGTGTGTTGGTTCCAGCTGGTCTCTGAACACAGGCTGCATTGTCCAAATCTGAGGCTGAAGCCAAGACCAACCAGCCATCACACACACACACACACACACACACACACACACAGGTGATGTCATCACACAGCCTCTGTAATGAACTCATTTATGAGGTGAAGAAGTGAGAGGGAGGGGACTGAGTATCTGGGCTCTGATTGGCCGGTGTGTCAGAGTTTCAGCTGTAACTTACAGACTGAGTGAAGCGTGACGGATGAGAGAAAATACTAAGTGTGAACCACTCTGCTGAAACCGTCCACAGTGAGCTCTGTGGATCATCAAGAGCAGCTCGGACCTTTTCTTTTTGGAAACATATATTGCTGCTGAGTTTTCTGTACTTTAAAACTTTCTTTTTCAATGCTGAACGCCAAAAATGAAATTGTATGCAGTTGCTCTGTATCGGGGTGGCAGCAGAAACCTCAACAGCTGAACATCAACAAAAAAAAACGCAGAACGGCTCGACGCCACCAGAGGGAAAATATGTTTGGTTGGTTTTTAATTTGGGTGGACTGTCCCTTTAAGGCAGCGCTCATGTAAAACACACACACCTGAAATCTCTAATGTGCCCGGAGCGTTAGGAAATTATAATCCTTAACTTCCATTAACTGAACTGCTGAAAAAACAGGGTTTGATGTTGTCTAATCTTCAGGATTATAACAAAAGAAATGTGACACCGGAGGTCTCACGTCAGTCCACCAGTTCAGGTCCTGGACCTCCTGTCCTGAGTTTGTTAAAGTAGCTTCAGCCAGTTGAACCTCTCAGCTCTTAAACTACAATCTGTCCTGACGACCTCCTCCTACAACCGCCCGTCCAAATATATCTATCCTTCCACCTGTACGTCCGTCTGTCCGTCCATAGTTTACCTGTCTCCTCTCAGCGACTGTCTCAGTATGTCCTGTCAGCCTCTGCAGCTCATCAGTCCAGGAAGAACACAACATTACCTAATATGATCTGTGGAATTATAACTTAAACCGACCGCTGCGACTTCTTTATTTCCACATCTTCTACAGTTTGGATGCTGACTTTTTGCATCACTACATGGTGTTAACTTAGTTATAATATTGTGTTTTTGCAGGATTCAAATGTTCAAAAGAGTGAGACAGAAACCCCTAAAAGTCAGACGCCAGCTGTTAACTGTTTCTTATTTCTACACATTCGATAGTTGACTTCTACATGTTTGAGAGTTCAGGTGCTGTCATGCATCATCTCCTCCATCCAGCGAGGAAGAGACGAGAGTGAAGGAAGCGAGGAGCCACGTTACACGCACGCCCGCCCGCACGCACGCACGCACGCACGCACGCCCGCACACACGCCCGCACGCACAGCCTCGGGCACGACGCATCTTATTCCATCTGATTCCATGTAAATGAACATTAAGTGTTAATTTCTCTTTTCTTATCATGGAGTTCAAATGTTCTCTTCTAAAGAAAAATAATGATTTCCACCACACACACACACACACACACACAGGCCCCCTGGGCAGATAGTGTGTGTGCAGGCTGACATGGATGTAGACCAACAGGGAGTTAACCTGGAGCCCCCCCCACTGCCTCAGCTGGATCTGACTGAGAGGAGGAGGAGGAGGAGGAGGAGGAGGAGGAGGAGGAGGTGGAGGTGGAGGAGGAGGAGGAGGAGGAGGAGGAGGAGGAGGAGGTGGAGGTGGTCTTGGAGGTGAAGCTGTGCCTGGGGGTGGGGGGGGAGCCCAACAGGGTTTCCCAAATGTCCTCCCCAGACAGCGATGAGTCTGAACATGAACTCTTTAGTCACTAAAAATCTGAGCAACACAGCCGCAGAAAGTTCAGTTTAAAATGATTTAACTTCACTTGAATGAGAAACTTGTTTCAGGACTCTGTGGGGACTTTGTGGTTGTTGCAACCAAAAACAACATTAAATATTTCATCCCCCACAAATAATGACATCGTGGTTAATCAGGAACAAATATGATTTGAGCTGTAGCTGCAGCTCCAGTTTGACCAGTGACAGCCCTTCTGGATGCCAGACTGCAGCACTGTTGTACAGGACTGAGTGACGCATTAAAACTGTCCAGCAGACCAAGCAGAGTATCCTAGATATTCATCTTTCCCACCCCATCCTGGGGCACTACGGGTCCAGATAGGGTACATAATCCCTCGAGGTCTGCCTCTGGGGTCTCCGTCCAGTGGGCCTTGTCCAGAAGACGTCCGTATGGAGGCATCCTTCTCAGATGCTGAACCACCTCAACTGACTGCTTTAAACATGAAGGAGCAGCGGTGCTACTCATCTCTAAGGCAGGGAGGGTTTACTGAAAGACGCTATCAAGTTGCATTATGGACTCTACAGGGTCCTGGTTTACCCCTTTAAGCATCTGAAGCAGAAACAGCAGCAGAAGGCTGGTCTGTTGTCTGGATCGTAGCTACTCGTGATGTTCATGTTTGCTTATTCTCAGGTCTTGGACATCAGAGCTTCCTGTCAGCTCCTGAACACACGACAACTTCACCATCTACTCTTTAAATTCACTTCATCACACTAGGATGAGTTGACTGAACGTAATGAAGTATTATTATCACTTTTATTATTATTACAGCAGCGTGGTCCTGCAGACAGGCCTGCAGCTGTGAGACACAGAGAAGAAGATCTTGTTGATGAGCGAGCAGATGAGTCACTCTCATGAACCTCACTGTACTTTCTGCAGAGACCGTTTGCTGGTTTTCCTCCATCAGCAGACCAAGAGGGGTGAGCCGCACCACGCCAGCTTCACCGTGTGTTCATCCACCTCCACCACGACAAACAACCACAGGGAGCTAATTAACTCTGTGTGAGTGTGTTTGTGTTACACAGCTTCTATAAATGTCAGACTGGTTTCAGTCTGGTTCACCACTTTCAGGCTGAACATCTCAACAACTATTGGACAGATTGTCATGAAACTGTGTTTACGTTCCCCACAGAATGGCTTGACTTTTCCTCCAGTGCACAGCAGCTCAGAGTTTCCACTCACACAGTGAAATATCTCGAAGAATTACACAAGTCTTATGAAATAAAACATTAACCTTCGAGGAAAAGACCAGAGGAGCTGTTTCACACAGCAGATGCATTATATTCAATCTCTCTTGTTTTCAGACCATCACCTGCTAACTAAACTTGGCAGCACTCACAGCACCAACATTTACAGATACACAATAAAATCATCTTCTGGACCCAACAGAACCAAGACCAAGACAAACACTGATGAACAAACTGATGGTTAAACTGCACAACAACCACATCATTCATGCCTCTCAGGCTCTTTTTCTTCCCCTCGTCCAACATGAAACTTGATTTCATAAAATCTCAGAAAAGCTCAACACGTCGAACTTCCTGCCTGTAATACTGCCACACACACACACACAC
>VMKM01004346.1:0-18356 GCA_008360985.2 Macquaria ambigua | reverse complement strand
GTGGGCGGTCATCTGCCTCGACCGGTTGGGTTGACGGGGGAGGGGGGGAGCAGGAGAGAGAGAGCAGGAGGAAAGAGAACATACAGCAGCACAATGCAGTTTCACACAGAGATGTAACGCAATGGCCGCGGCAATGGCATGGCTGTCAACACCAACAGAAACAATACTAAGAGCAATATTACAGCAGCAGTACTAATAATAATAGCAACAGCAGCTGCAGCAGCGGGTGCAGAGGAGGAGCACGGGGGCAGCAGGTGGCCGCAACCATAGATCCAGACTCTACAGCTCCAGAGGCAGAAACACCTGCAGAAGCAACAGAAGGAGAGAGAAAGGGGAGAGAAAGCACACAACTACGGGAAGAAGTTGAATTAGTAACAAGCATTGATGGGATATGTGAGGGCTGCACAGATGGAGGAAGAAGGAGGAGGAGAGAGGAGCTCAGTGCATCATAGGGAAGCCCCGCAGTCTAGGCCTATAGCAGCATAATCATGGCGGCTCAGGGCTCACCTGAGTCAGTCTCCTACTATAAGTTTTATCAAAGAGGAAAGTCTTAGCCTTAAAATGTGAGGAGGGTGTCTGCTTCCCATACACAAACTGGGACCTGGTTCCACAGAAGAGGAGCTTGATAGCTGAAGGCTCTGGCTCCCATTCTACTTTTAGAGACTCTAGGAACCACAAGGAACCCTGCATTCTGGGAGCGCAGGGCTCTAGTTGGGTAATAGGTTACTATGAGCTCTTTAAGATATGATGGTGCCTGACCATTAAGGGCTTTGAAGGTGAGGAGAAGAATTTTAAATTCTATTCTGGATTTTACCAGGAGCCAGTGTAGAGAAGCTAATACTGGAGCAGAGCAAGGATCTCTTTCCTGGTTCTTGTCAGTAAATGTGCCGCAGCATTCTGGATCAGCTGGAGAGTCTTAAGGGACTTATTGGGGCAGCCTGATAATAGAGAGTTGCAATAATCCAGCCTAGACGTAACAAATGCATGGACTAGTTTTTCTGCATCTGTTTGAGACAGGATGTGCCTGAATTTTGCAATGTTACGTAAATGAAAAAAGGCAGTTCTTGAAGTTTGTTTTATGTGGGAGTTAAAGGACATATCCTGATCAAAGATAACTCCAAGATTCCTTACGGTGTCGCTGGAGGCCAGGGCAATGCCGTCTAGAGAAACTATATCTTTAGATAATGTGTTTTGAAGGTGTTCGGGACCAAGTACAATAACTTCGGTTTTGTCTGAGTTTAACATCTGAAAATTGCAGGTCATCCAGGGTTTTATGTCCTTCAGGCATGCTTGAAGTTTAGCTAATTGATTAGTTTCATCTGGCTTGATCGATAAATATAATTGGGTATCATCTGCATAACAATGAAAATGTATGGAGTGCTTCCTAATAATATTGCCCAAAGGAAGCATATACAAGGTGAACAGAATTGGTCCAAGCACAGAACCTTGTGGAACTCCGTGACTAACTTTGGTGTACATAGAGGATTCATCATTAACATGTACAAACTGATATCGATCTGATAAATAGGATTTAAACCAGCTTAGTGCGGTGCCTTTAATGCCAATTAAATGTTCTAGTCTCTGTAATAGAATGTGATGGTCAATGGTATCAAATGCGGCACTAAGATCTAATAAGACAAGTACAGAGACAAGTCCTTTGTCAGATGCAATTAGAAGGTCATTTGTAACTTTCACCAGTGCTGTCTCTGTGCTGTGATGCACTCTAAATCCTGACTGAAAATCCTCAAACAGCTTGTTGTTGTGTAGAAAGTCACACAACTGATTGCCAACTGCTCAACTTCTCAAGGATCTTAGAGAGAAGAGGAGGGTTAGATATAGGTCTATAATTAGACAAAACCGCTGGATCAAGAGTGGGCTTTTTAAGAAGAGGTTTAATTACAGCTACTTTAAAGGACTGTGGCACATAGCCTTTAATAAGGACAGATTGATCATATCTAGTAAAGAAGTGCTAACCGGGTAAAACTTTTAAGCAGCCTATTGGGACGTGGGTCTAAGAGACACGTTGATGGCTTAGATGAGGAAATCATGGAAGTTAGCTGATAAAGGTTGATGGGAGAAAAGCAGTCTAAATGTACATCAGGTTTTACAGTTGTTTCTAAGGTTCCTGTGTTTGAAGATAAGTCAAACACATAACCTAGGTCACATGAGTCGACACATAACCTAGGTCACACTTTGGACCTGGTAATGTCTTTTATTGTACTCTGCCAACTTCTATAGAGCAAGTGGTAAAAAAACGCTGTCTTACTCCTGAAGTGACCTCAAACTTCTTCGCACATGAGGGGCCGGAAAAAAAGATCACATCTACTCCCTCCTGCATTGAACAATAGGTTGGCTACAGCCCTTGATGCTGTTGCACCACTTAAAATTAGAAATACAATTAAAAAGAGGAGCGTGCCTTGAAAGAATTATAAAACCACTAAATTAAAGGACTGTTGGATCGCAGAGCACAGATGGCGCAAAACTAAGTTACATGTGCATAGAGATTTTATCAGAAAAGTTTTGAAAAAACTTTGAATAAAGTAATTTGGACTGCTAGGATATTTGATTTTTCTAACCTGATAAATTCTAACATAAGCAACACTAGAGTGCTTTTTAACACCATCAATCACCTCAGTAAGACTGTTACAGACCATAGCAAAGGATCTGTCAGCTACACAATGCCATAACAGCTGAAGGAACATCCAGCAGACAGTGTGAAGCCCTGCTGGACAGTTTTAGCCTGGTTGATGCTGAAATGCTCAGGGAAGTGGTAACAGCACTGAAGTCCTCCACATGCACCCTTGACCCAATCTCAACCTCCTTTTTTAAAAATGTTTTTAATTCAGTGTCTGAGGAGGTCCTTACAGTGTTTAATCACTCAATGCAATGAGGCGTATTCCCCACAGCATTCAAGACTTTTTAAATGTATTTAGATATTAATGTCTGGATGGCATAAAACGTTTTACAGCTCAACCAGGATAAAACTGAAATATTATTCCTAAAGAAAAGTTCTAAGCTCAGAGAGAGAAACTGGTCATAAAATTAAATGCCCTCTTTGACTCAGATCAGAACTTTAAGGCTCATGTGGGGTTTGTGACCAAATCTGCTTTTTACCACATCAAAAATATTTCTAAAGTGCAACAATTTTTCTCTCAGAGTGACACAAAGACTAAAGCACGCTTTTATATCGAGCAGGCTGGACTACTGTAATGCTCTCCTATCTGGTCTACCCAAAAACGTTATAAATCAGCTACAGCTGATTCAGAACTCTGCGGCCCAAGTGCTGACCAGGACCAGAATATGACACCTGAGCACCTGTGACAGTGGAATTTGTAGTTGCAGAAAATAGTCACACGTGTAACTGTAAATTTGAAGTCACAGAGAAAAATCCTTTACAAAGTAGCAAAACTGTAGAATTTTTTACCTTTCGAGAAGCAAGAGGAGCTAACCTAACTAGGAAACCAACATAGCTGACCAGCGTGCTTATTTAAAATATAATATAATGGTGGGTGATATCAGAAAACATACCTTAAACATCAGGTGCCAGCTCCTCTGCTGAGTCGGGAAGAAGCTCTTTCTCCAGCGATGTCACAGGGAACGAAGAGACTGGAGTTATTTTTTTGTTGTTTTTTTCTTGTTTGGGTGCCAAGGCAGGCAGTTGGCATCCATGACGTTGCATTACTGCCACCTTCTGGTGACCCCTGGCTCTACAATGTATTATGCTACAAGTACACAAATCACTTTTGCTCCACTTTTACTGAGAAATATATGGTGCAAAAGTGAGAGCGCACAGAACTTGTCATTTGTGAGTGAAAAAACAGCATTTGAGACTCATATGGCAGATTCAAGCAGTTGTAGCTATTAATTTGTGTTTGTGATAGAAATATATCCAAGAAAAAAGAAATTTGTGAGAAGATATTCTACAGGTGTGCAACTCTCATTGCATGGATGTGCAAATTTTGTTCATGACTTCACATTTGTTATACGGGTGTGTGAATGTGTTTTGCACCATATTCACTGCAGCAACTGTAGCAAAAATGTGAGCGTATGATTTTCTTAATTTGTGATTCGTAGCAGAGGATTTGTGCACCTGCAATAAAGAATTTGAGATGGTGTAACTGCTGTGTTGTGTTTGTGGGAGAGAAAAAAATTCTACAGGTTTGCTACTTTGTAAAGCATTTTTCTCTGTGACTTCAAATTTACTGTTACATGTGACTATTTTCTACAACTACAAATTCCACTGTCACAGGTGCTCAGGTGTTTTGCTCCAAAAATACCTTCATAACAGAAGGAGAGAACACGGTACACCTGTTCTAAAGTCCTTACATTGGTTGTCTGTCAGTTAACGTATTGATTTTACCAGTACGACCCCTCAGGTCCTCTGGCATGAGTGTGTTAGTTGTTCCAAAGTGCAGGACTGAAACTAGTGAGGCAGCTTTTAGCCTAGAAGAGTCTGCCTGAGGATCTGAGAGCCGCTGGACAGAAATCTTTAAACTTAAAACCTCTTTAGCTTGATTAAGAATGCTTTATTTTCTTTATTTTATTCATTTACATGATTGTATTTATGTTGTAAATAGTGACAGATTCTGTCTCAGCCTCACCTGTCCAACACTGACCACAGATTCTGTTCTGTTCTTTTGGTTGCCATAGATTTTTGGTGTCTTCCTTTTTCGATGGCCAGTTTGTGACTGTTCCTGAGATACAACTGACTTGACTTGAAATAAAATTGACATGTGTGAACATATATTCATGTTAACACATCTTCACGTGACTCGCCCCCCCCCCCTCAGGTGACTCTTCCTCCTCTGTCCTCCTCCTCAGCATCTCTCCGGCAGACCTCATACAGGCGGAATGAGGTGAAGGCGGTGGCGAGCAGACAGGAGGCCCCGAGTATCAGCCACCAACTGAAGGAGGAGAAGGAGGCTCCCTGCAGAGAGGAGGAGAGAGAGGAAATAACACAACATATACATAACACAACATATAGCCTATAACATGACATAACATAACAAAATATATAACATGAAACATAACGTATATATCTAGAACATAACATGACTTGATATGACAACAACATATATGTAACATGACATATAAAACATAACATGACATAACTTATATATAACATTACATTACAGATGGCTACTTTGGTGGGTTGGTGGCATTGTTTTGTCTTTTATTTCGGTGTTTTTCTGTGGTACCCAGAGAAGAGCTCATGAACTTCAGGGAAACAACTTCAATGGATTTATTTCCCACTTTTCTATAACTCATGTCATATTGGACATTCTGGATAAAGTGAAATTTCAGAGGAGAGGGAAACGTGACGCGTGTGACGGAGACGGGAGTATTTCTCTCCAGCGTGCGAGCAGCTGCTGGTGGAAAAAACAGCGTCTTCATCTTTCATTTGGTGTTTCAGGCAGACATTGCTGTGTGGATCAATGCCGGACTCTGCAGCTGTTTTTACACCAACAGTGGCTGGTGTAACAACGTGACAGCACTGTTCTCCCCTTCTGGAATAATTTTCAAGTATAAAACCTTCTACTCCCTCCCCGTGAGTTTGCGTCCTTCATATTAGTTGGTGTTTATGTTCCACTGCAGGCCAACGTGCAGGAGGCGCAGCACCTCCTCCTGGACACCCTCTTCCTCAGGCTGCGGTCCATCAGGACCAAGACCTCACGCCACAAGAACGGTTTCTCCCCATCTGCAGCTGGCCTCATCAACAAGGCAAGCCTGCACGTCTGTCTCGCACACACCTTTTGGATTATTGTTTCTGTACATATTCTTTGTATTTCACTGTGGACTTTCACATTCTGAAGTAAATGTCTTGCTCATTCCTACATAAACTGTACAACTCTCTTGTTTAAAAAACATATATTGTTGTCATTTAAAAAAAATAGTTTTATATATTATTGTTGTCATTTCTCTATTTGTTTCTTGACTTTTGCAGTGTTTGCTTTTTATTTTGTCTTACTATTTTTTCTGTTATGCACCAAAACACCAAGACAAATTCCTCTTATGTGAAAACCTACTTGGCAGTAAAATGATTCTGATTCTCATGACATAACATATACTGTATATAACACAACATATATAACAGGTCCTGGGTTGTTATGCTGCTGACCATGAACTGCAACCTGTGCATTTAAATGGTGCATTATAAAACAAAAAAATAAAAAAATAATTTAATGTATCATGTTTTTGATCTTGTGTTTAAATGATGAATAATGAAATTACAAACTTCATTTTAACAAGTCTTTCAGAGGCCTGTCCTGTAACTAACATCCCCGGTTTGATTCCTGCAGGGTTCCTGTGTTTCTTAGGATGTTGTCTGGCTGTTCAATATCAATGTTCAACCATTCCTTCCTTTTTGTTCGTTAGCTTTACTGAACTGCCAGATTTTTGGGGGTTCGGCGGGATGTTCAAGGTGACAGCGACAAAATCCACTGTCACGGCACACTATCTCCCTATTGGCTGCATGACCGTAGGCCGGGGGGGGCTTACTGAGACGCACAGCAGGTGTTAGTTTGAAAGGGGGCGGAACAGGCGTGAGCCCCTGAGGTTTGGAGAGAAATGTTTGGAGAGCAGCGACAGGGAAGGACCGTCGAGTTCCCACTTTTCCTTATGAAGTTATTGTCTGTTAAATATAACTGTCAATGGAGCACCGGTGGTACACGGTGTCGGACCACGGACAGCGAGCTGACCGAGTGACGGGCAGCCAGGCAGCAGGTAGGCCCACACACCTTACCTTTAGCCTGGCAGCCTAACGCTCATCTCTATGCACACAGGCGGCAAAGCCCCGGAAGCCCCGGACACCAGTTAGTACCCGAGTAAAGTTCCCACGGGTGTGTTTGCCGTGACACCAACTATTGCCTGTTTTCCCAAACACTTCCTGGTTTAAATCCCTCAACTTCCATGTTTCTCAGACGCCTCTGATCTCTGCGCTCCCCAAGAGGGAAAACACGGACTACACAGAGGAGGATGTTGATGATGAGGATTATTATGCATAGAGAATGCATATAGAAATTATTACACTGGTACTTTGACTGATAATAATAATATTTGCAGTAAAATGTGAAGTCATTTTGCTTTCATAAATAAATATTTCAGAGACAGATCTGATCAGATTTGAATAAACGTTTCAATGATGAGATCAATAAAGTGTCTCATTAAGTCACACAGAAATTAATAATTATTAGTCTGGTCACTGAGTGCTAATGCTAAAGCTAATTCTTTAAGGTCAATGTAAACTGTGTCAGTGCTAATGCTAAATGCTAATGCTCAAGATAACAGTTGGTTACCTTGGCGATGCAGTAGAGTCCGAAACAGACCAGAATGATCAGAGACAGAATCTGAACACACAGAGGACGAGAATCCTGAGACATGATTGGTCCTTTCAAAATGTCAGCAGCCAATCAGGATATTCCTTTTCATCATAAAGATATTTAAACAATAAAAAAATATAAAAATCTAAACCTGAAAAAAAAACCTTAAAAAATGAAATTGAGTGTTAAATATGTAAATATCAAAATGTATTGATAAAACAGCAAATCTAAATGTAATTACACTATGTGATCATCTAAAATAAGGTTAATATTTAACCAATCAGCCTGATGACCACTGCAAACAATGAAAACCGATAGAATAAAGAACCAGAACCGAAACCAACAGAGTGTGTGTGAAGTGAAGCAGCCGGTTTATATCTGCAACTTTAATCCTACACTGTACAAAATCTAATCCCAGGTCATTAGTTGATTAACACAAGCTGCAACACTGTAAAAAGGTCTGTTAAAAACATCGTATTTAATCATTAAATGTGACTTCACAGAGAAAGAAACTCAGTAAACTGTATTTCCCCTACAGTTATAAATATGTTGTGTTACGATACACGTTTATTAAAAAGTACACTTTTCCTCATAAATTAAAAACTGATTAAGAGAAAACGGAGAGAATTTATTTATAGACTTTGAATTGACTTATTGACAAAAGAAGTTTTTCTGTTTACGCTGCGTTCACTTTGGATTAGCATTTAGAGCTAATCCTCATTCAGTTTAATTAGAGTGTGTTACTGTGTGTGTGTGTGTGTGTGTGTATGGGCTTGTATTGCTATCTTTGTGAGGACCAATTTCAGTTTTAAACCATCATAGTGAGGACATTGTGGCCAGTCCTGTTTGAAGGTTCAGATTTGGGTTTAAGGTTCAGGTTAGAATCAGGTTTATGTCATGTAAGGGTAAGTGTTGCGGTTAGGCATGTAGTTGTGACGTTAATGTTAGGGTTAGGGAGTGTGTGTGTGTGTGTGTGTGTGTGTCTGTGTGTGAGTGAGAGGAAGGCCAATAGAAAGCTACACACTCTGCAGACTTTGAGGTCTGGTCAGATTAGCTGGACTACAACTGAAATGGACTAAACTAAACTCAGAAACCGACCTGGTGGTCTCTGATGGTCTCAGATCTCGGTGTGCCTGTCCAGGCAGTTAAATACAACATGAGTTCAGTTTCACACAGGTGGAGACGACTGGACTAGACAGGACTGGACTGGACTGAGGAAGCAGGAAAACTTGCCTCCCTTCATTTTGTAACGTTAATTGTTAAATATTGATTGCGTGACTCTGTCCAGACTACAGACTCTAATCTGCTTCAGGGTGAAATCAGCATTCATATTGTGTTCTGACTCTGATCAACACGTAGCATCACTGCCACTTATTGTAAATGTTTGTAAGGCTAAAGGGCTCCTCACTGCAGCACATGATGCTACTATTGCTGTGAGCTGTGGTGCACAGCGAGCATTGTGATCCTTTACAGGTGGCTCTTTTGCTGTTTCACACTCTGAATGCAGGCAGCTGGTCGGGGAAACACAGGGACCGATCCCTGCTGCATGGTTCACCAGGAGCTGGTAGTGTGCCAGGGTGGAGAGCCCCAACAGGTCATTAGTTTAGAAGTGAACCTGGTTGATAGTGATGAGGTAAGAAGGAAGGAAAGAAGATAGGAAGGAAGGAAAGGATGGAAGGGAAGACAATAAAGTGGACATTTGCTGGTTTTATTAAGTTAAGTCTTTTATTTCTCCTTTTATTTGACATACAAAATAAATAATTTCACTGTTTATTACAATGTGAAACAGATCAAATGTTTTTATTTTGCTGATTTGTTTCTCCAACAAACTAAAAGTGTCTCTTTAATAAGACACTTCATTTAAATATTTGATTTAATATTTGATTCTATAATGTTTAATATTACAGATTATTCTTATTACAATTAAACACCTTTTGTTTTAAAAAAATACCTATTTGATATTTTTCACTTTTTTTAAAGTGAGAAAATTTACAAAAATGATTCAGACAGTTTGAAAGGAAAAACACAGAGAAACATACATTAGGTTTTTAATAAGAAAACAAAGAATTAAAACCCAAAACAGAAAATTGAAATGAGAGAGAGGAGGGGGAGGGGCAAGGAGGTTGTCTCCATGGCAACAGAACAACAGAGCACCAGAGAGAGAGAGAGAGACTGTGAAGAAGAAGAAGAAGAAGAAGAAGAAGAAGAAGAAGAAAAGGAGGGAAATGAACAGAGAAGAAGAGAGGAAGAAGTAAACAGAATAAAGTTGAACTGCAGCAGCAGGTGAGCAGGAAACAGGGCGTCATGGCTTCTTCACTTTTAGAGTTTCAGGTAGATTTTCTGACTGTTCAACAATAAGAAACAAAGTGTTGATTCGTCTGAATCATAACAAGCAGTAGTGGAGATGTTAGTGCCCTGGGTTTCGTCTCTCAGGCTACATACAGGCTGCCCTACCTTATTGGTGGAGGTTGTTGGTGCATGCAGCCTGAAAGGAGTACCTGCAGACACTATGGCTGGAGAAGAAGTAAAGCTAACCTGTTTTTTATTTACAGTTAATATTCTCATAAAAAGTGACTAGAATTGAACATTAAAGAATCAGACAGTAAAGCCTAGAGCTCCTTATTATTAATGAATGAATTAATTTTAAAGATGTAAATACAACATGATCAGAAAGTATCCGCTCTCTATAAAGGAAACAACATGATTTTAAGCAGTGCATTAACAATACAGATTACAGATATATTTATTTTGTTATATACATACCATATATGTCACGATCCCTAGGACTCTTGTGTGGACTGTGTTGTTTCCTGTTTTATTTTGAAGTTCCCTGGTCTTGTCTCTTGTGTATTATTTACTTCCTGTCTTTGTTCTTTTCCCGCCTGTTTGGATTGTTTCACCTGTGTCTTGTTACCCACCTGTGTCTGCTTCCCTCATTGTCTCCTCCCCTATATATATCGGTCCCCTGTCTTTGTTTCTTGTTGGTTCTTTGTGGTTTGTTGGTTTCCTGAGTTCCTGTGTTTCTCCGTTCCTGGTTTCCCTGCGACTCATGTCCTGATTCCTTGTGTCTTGCCCTTTGCTTTTTCCTCGAGTTGTTTGCCACACGAACCAGGATTCCTGTGATGTAAGTTCACCCTTTTGTGTTAAATAAATCATTGAACTGCTTCAGCCTCCCTGCCTGTCTGCACTTGGGTCCTCTCCCTGCTGCCTAGATGGCAAACCCTGACAGAATGAACCAACCAAACTTGGACCCAGCGGACAGTTGCCACCGTCAGTTTGTGCGGAGCCAAGTACCCCAATGTATGCCTTTTTCAGGTTCCTGGGGTATTCAGGGGATGGGACTGGGAGCCAGTCTGCTAGCCCCCAGTCAGTTTCACTTCGGCCTGCACTCCAGTCACTTAGGCTAGGGACTGTGAATCTTCAGCCTGCTAGTCCCCAGGCTGCTTCTCCTTTTGAGGGCACCCGGTTGGCCATTTTCTCGGGCACTCGCAGAGGCCACAGGAGAAGTGGTCATCGGGGTTCCTGACGCCATTGGCAGCTGCCCAGCACCACAGAGTCTCCGCTGCCCAGCACCACAGAGTCTCCGCTGCCCAGCACCACAGAGTCTCCGCTGCCCAGCACCACAGAGTCTCCGCTGCCCAGCTCTACAGACCGCCCTTCACCTGATCCTGTTTCCCAGTTGGCAGTCCGGCCGACTCCTGTTCCTGGTTTCCTGTCGGCGGCCCAGCCAGCTTCTGATCCTGTTTCCCCGTTGGAGGCCCAGCCAGCTTCTGATCCTGTTTCCCCGTTGGAGGTCCAGCCAACTTCTGTTCCTGGTTTACTGTCGGTGGCCTGGCCAGCTTCTGCTCCTGTTTCCCCGTTTGAGGTCCGGCCAACACCTGCACCTATTCCCGAGTTGGTGATCCGGCCAACTCCTGCTCCCCGGACCCGGTTGGCGAACCACCTGACATCAGTTCCTGTTCCCGAGTCAGCAGTTCAGCCAACGCCAGTTCCTGAGTCAGTGGTCCGGCCGACTCCTGCTCCTCGGACCCGGTTGACGGTCCGGCTGACCTTTGTTCCTGTTCCCGAGTCGGCGATCCAGCCAACGCTTGATCCAGTTCCCGAGTCTGTGGTCTGGCCGACACCTGCTCCACGGACCCAGTTGGTGAACCGGCCGACATCGGTTCCTGTTCCCGAGTCAGCAGTCCGGTCAACACCAGTTCCTGTGCCTGTCGAGCTGCCGCCGCAGCCTCCATTGCCCGTCCAGCTGCCGCCTCAGCCTCCAGTGCCCGTCCACCCACAGTCTCCTGTTCCTGTCCTCCAGAGCGGCTCCTTCGTCGCCGGTCTCCTAAGCGGTTCCCTGTGTCTGGTCACCCTCCAGGCCGTCCGCCTGAAGGTTCCTGTTTGGCCTCTGCCCTGCCTCCAGGCCGTCCACCTGAGGGGTCCTGTTCAGCCTCCGTCCGGCCCCGGGTCTGGTTTTTCTGTTCACCCTTTTGTTAAATAAATCATTGAACTGCTTCAGCCTCCCTGCCTGTCTACACTTGGGTCCTCTCCCTGCTGCCTAGATGGCAAACCCTGACTGTGTGTGTGTGTGTGTGTGGCTGAGAGAAAGATGCAATAGAAATATTGATAAAGTTTTCAAAACATTTTAAGGCCTTACTATGTCAAGAGTGGATGACCAAAGAGGGAGTCTGAGGAGAAATGCTGCACACACTTATCCATAGACACCCGAACTGGACATAATCCAGATGTTTTCAGATACAAATGCTCCAATGGATCACTTTGAAATAAAACTCCTAGTTGCGTGTTCATGGCAACAAAACCGTTTATTCAAACTCTGCAACATGCAACAAAACAGAGCTCATGGTTGACGCTTCCAAGGTGCTGCTCTGGAAACTTGACGTGGACGTGCTCGATCTGCCCATCTCCAGAAGTCATTCTGGACTCCACCCTCTCATTCCAGTCACACATCAAATCTATCACTAGATCTGCTTTCTACCACCTCAAAAACATCTCCGGACTCTGTGGCAGAGACCCTCACCCATGTCTTCATCACCTCCCGTCTGGATTACTGCAGCGGAGTCCTGTTGGGGATACCAAGCAAAGCCCTGGACAGGCTCCAGAATGTGCAGAACTTGCCTGCCAGGATTCTCACCCGCACCAAGCCCTGGCAGCACATCATCCCCACCCCCATCCACCTTCACTGGCTCCCAGTCAAGTCCCGCATCTCCTAAATCCTCCTCCTCATCTACAGTCCCTCCATACCCTTGCCCTCCAGTACCTATCAGACCTCCTCTATCCCTATTCCCCCGTCCTGGACTCTGCTGTCCTTGGGCACGAGTCTGCCAACCCTCCTCCACAGCAGCCTGCAGACGTTTGGGGACAGCCCCCACCCTCAATGCTTTCAAAAACACCCCTAACCCCCCCCACCATAATTTTCTGTTCTCGTGTTTGTTTTGTGTGAAGCGTCGTTGGTGCGAGCTATTATCATTAAAACATCAACAGTTATTATTAATGTATAAATTGTATGTGAGGATAAAGTATTCTGAGATATAACTTTTTTATTTCAAGTACTGTATGTATACTTTAAGAATCACAGATGAATTATTGATTAACTAACGCACTGTTATAACATGGTGTATTTTACGATTTATTTGAATGCTAATTAATCTGTTTCATCTATCTGCTGTGACTTTTAAACACTGCATGGTAAATTATTTAGAAAATATTTTTTAAAACAGGATGACAATTATTTAAAGAACTGTTTCCCCAGTTTTTGGTTTCATCAAGGTTTCATCTGGACACCTGACTGAAAAACTGTGAAAGTGCCCTTTAAAGTGTTTTTATTTGATTTTCATCAGTCAACTGTAACTCAGCTCCTGATTGGTTAATGTCTCACATGTTTCTTTAAATCACCTGAAGCTGCTGCAGGTAATATTTTTTTAAAATGATATCTTTGTCTTAAGTAATGATGGCCTGTTTCCGTGGCAACCGGGAGGAATTTTATGGAGAAGTTCTCCTATTGGACAAGAGGAAGATCATACTAACAGCCGACCGAGGCATCAAGGTGAGCGAGAACGTCCTGTTCCTGTTTAACTTTTTTTGTTCTAGCCTTTTCTGGCATTTTTCTTTTTTTCCTGTTTATCTTTTTCTTCTCTTTTCATCAGAAAATACTGCTCCTCTCTCTCTCTCCCTCTCCCTCTCCCTCTCCCCCTCCCTCCCTCTCTCTCTCTCTCTCTCCCCTTCTCCTTTGTATTGTGGTGTCACTCGCCCGAACACTGAGTGAGAGACAGTTTGTTCTGTAAAGTGAGCGAAACTATGAAGTGAAATCTTTTTTCTCCTCAGAAATCTTCTAAGGCGGCAGCCATCTTGCAGCAGGTGTTTTCTCACCTGAACGTGGTCGAAGTGGAGTTCTTCGGTTTGAGATTCTGTGATAACATACAGCAGATGGTGAGAAAAACAAAACGTCAAGAAAAGGACAATAAAAGGAATGACAAAAAAATAAAACAAAAAATGTAAAGAAAATGACAAGAATGAAATCTGAACTCTAGAAAACATCAACAAAATGACAAATGACAAGAAAATGAAATATTGAGTTTTATATAAAGTTTTACAAATGTGTTCATTAGTTTAAGTCAAGTTAATTTTATTTATATAGCCCATACTGTATATAGTTTAATTAACTGAAGTGTAATTTATTTGAATTTAATTGTGTTTTTGTTTCTAACAGCACTGGTTGGATCCTTCAAAAACTCTTTCACAACACAGAGACCTCAGTGAGTTTCCCTGATCACAAACAGTCTGACGGAAATAAAATTAATGACATTTAAAAACTAAATATTTTTCTGTCACGTTTTGTTTTTATATTTCTAATTTTTTAACTCTTTAATTATTATTCCATCAAACAGCCTGTATTAATTTAGAAATCCATTAAATAACAGTAATCTGATTTTATAAAAAATGAAACCCATTTATGCCGTTATCATAAATGACAAAACAAAGAAATGTCAGAAATTGATTAAAAAATATATTTCTTTTTTAATGTTTTGTTGCAGTCGGGCCGCCATACATTTTCTACTTTTGTGTAAAGTTTTACGCCGAGGATCCATCCAAACTGAAAGAGGAAACTACACGGTAGTTATTCCAATGTTTCATTAAAGTTATTTCCAAATTTAATTTTATATTAAATAAATGAAATTTTGTGACTTGAAATGTTTTGTTGTTTTAATTTTATGTTTATTGTATTAAGTGTGTAACTTTAATATTTTGTCTTTATTTTAGTAGCTAACAGTTACTGGTATAACTAGCAACGAGTATTAAAGATAACCTAACATGTCTCTATGTTGTCAGTATTTTCTGTTTCTCTGAAATGTAAATCAGGTATCAGCATTATCTGATATATTGTTTTTTAATTAAATGAATAAAGGGAACTAACACCTGTCTTCTCTGTCAGGTATCAGTTTTACCTGCAGGTTTGTCAGGACATCCGTCGAGGTCGTCTGCCGTGCCCCCCACACCTCAAACCTCAACTCTCAGCTCTGATGCTGCAGGGTGAGAAGACACTTCAATGTTCAGAGTAACCCCTAAATATTAATAATTAAATATGAATACAATACTACTCAACACCTCAAACAACATCTTAATAAAATATCCTGAAACATGTATCTGAGGAAAGTGAAAGGAATCAGATTTTATCCCGATGTTGCGGTTATGCAAGCTGTGATCATATGTAAATGTACATTGTACTTTTAAAACCAGCAAATGTTTTATAATCAGTTATTTATATTTACTGTTTTTGTCATTTAAAATAGAAAAAATGTGCATCATAAATTAATTTATTATGAGTTAATTTAATATTAGTTATATTACAAATATATCATCAAATCATTTAAATTGAATCAAAAAGAATTGACAAACACTGTAAAAATGTGGTTCAATATTTATTCAATGTAAATTGTATTTTACAACAGAAGAAAACATAACTGAACCTTGGAGTATCACAGTTTATTTATATCTCTTTATTTCTTTTTAATTCCCTCAGCAGAGCGAGGTGACCACAGTGAGGCGGAACAGTCGGACTCAGAGGAGAACCAAGAACTACAACACATCCACAAAACACTCTGGTACACAGCAGATATAAAAAATAAACCTTCTAAAGAAACCAAGAGGAAAGAAAATTAAATTACATACTGAAAATATGAAATGTTGAAGGAGAACACAAACACTGTTTATGGTTGGTCTAACTGTAACTGAAATTCTTATTAGTTCCTATTAGTCACTCCCTACTCAATGACTATTAGTCACGATTGTATGGATGTTTTAAGGGTGTTGATTATGTTAATGATCTCTTGAACCTCCACCTCCTCTTGAACAGGTGGTGTGCGTCATGCTGAGATGGGTAATTTATGTTTGTTGCATTTGATGAATCTAAGAGGAAACACTCTAGAAATAACACTAGAGAGGTTTAGGAGAAGAATATGAGGCCTGATGTTTGGGTCTTCTTCCCCATCTAACCCTGCAGTGTATCATGAGTGGAGTTTTGTTTGTTCACTAACATACTTTCTCTCTCTCTTTCTGTATCTCATTGTCCAGCGGTGTCTCTCGTCCTCAGGCTCAGTGTCTCTTACTGTCTCTCTGCAGCTCTCTGCAGATGTTCGGAGTCTCTCTGTTCGCCGCCTACGTAAGATCACTGATCAATACAGACAACACAGTCACTTTGTTGAACTTGTTTTACTTCTTGTTGCTTCTCTTTGTCACGTGACATTAAGCGTTTTATTAATTATTTACTCCCTCGTGACAGGGTTGAACAGCTGATATACAGTCATCACCGCGCCGATTGATCAGTCTCTGCTCAGTAAACAGCTGATGCTATAACGCTACATGCTAAACATAGTTATTCTTCACCTGGGCATCTTCCGGTCTGATCGCCAGTGTGACGTCTGGTTGCATTTCTCCAAAAGTTGTTTCTGTTAACTTTTCACCGCTGCAGCCACGACAGACGTTCAAGTGAATGTGAGAACCAGCGTTTTTGCCACAGCGCCTGATTCTGTGTAAATGCAGCCTAAAGAATGTGACATGCCATTTTAACTATTTACACTGAGGCACTTTAATTACACTGAGAATTACAGTTTAGTTGAATATTTGAAATCTTTTTTCCATTTTTTATTTCAGCAATGGTAGACTGAGTTTATGTATAATTATTTATACGTCTTCACTCCCATGATTCCTTGCCAGGGTGAGAACGTAACTGAATACTTCCTGGGTCCAACTCCAGTGGGCGTGGTCATCTACAAGAACAAAGTGCTGGTGGGAAAATATTTCTGGTAGGAGTGAGTCTTCACTAACTATCTTTGTTCAGACTATTCAGTCTGTCCTGTCAGTTTGTTCCTAGTGAGACCTCTTTACACTGACAGTCTTTGGTGGAGGAATAAATGTTTGTATGAATATAAATATAAACTAGAAAAATTGCATTTCCTGAAGAAAATGCGTGTGAATGCTGACAGCTGAATTGAATTTGCAAAACACTGCTGAAAAAGCAGAAATGTTGAAAATGCAGAGATCTGAAATGTTGAAATGAATTTGCAAAACACTGCTGAAAGTATTGTTGCTTTTACTGTAAGAAATTGTTGAAAAAAGCACAATATTTTAAGTATAAATGGTGGAAAGAATTTGAATAGCAGCATAAATGTCTTCAAAGAGCAAATGTTAACAGCTGAATGTTTTTTGTAGATTAAAATATGCAGTACAAGTCGAAGATGAAGAAATTACAAAACATTGCTGAAAATGCAGAAATCTGAAGTGAATTTGCATGAAAAATCATTAGGCTCAAATGTTCACAAATCCCTGATGAGTCGGACCATGCAGAGCTGGAGCACCTCGCCCGGAGGAGGGATACCAGGGCCCCCCCCTGGAGCCAGACCCAGGAGGGGAGCACGATGGCAAGCGTCTGGTGGCCGGGCCTTGACCCATGGGGCTCGGTCGGGCACACCCGAAAAACCGACATGGAGCCGCCACCCTGTGGGCCCACCACCTGCAGGGATAGGCATCGAGGTCGGGTGCAGTGTAAGCCAGGCGGCAGGCAAGGGCAGGGACCTGGGCGTGCTGACCTTCGGCAACGCAGACTGGTTTTAGGGACGTGGAACGTCAGCTCTCTGGCGGGGAAAGAGCCAGAGCTGGTGCGGGAGGTGGAGCGGTACCAGCTAGATATAGTTGGGCTCACCTCTACGCATAGCTCAGGATCTGGAACCAAACTCCTGGAGAGGGGCTGGACTCTCTTCTTTTCCGGAGTTGCCCAGGATGAAAGGCGCCGGGCGGGTGTGGGGATACTCACGAGTCCCCGGCTGAGCGCCGCTGTGTTGGAGTTTTCCCCGGGGAACGAGAGGGTCGCCTCGATGCGACTGAAAGTTGCGGAGAGGAAGGCTATGACTGTTGTTTGTGCTTATGCACCAAACAGCAGTTCAGAGTACCCGGCCTTCTTGGAGTTCCTGGGTGGCGTCCTGGAAGGGATACCACCTGGAGACTCCATAGTTCTGCTGGGAGACTTCAACGCTCATGTGGGCAATGATGGTGAAACCTGGAGGGGGGTGATTGGGAGGAATGGCCTACCTGATCTGAACCCGAGTGGTGTTTTGTTGTTGGACTTCTGTGCTAGCCATGGACTGACCATAACAAACGCCATGTTTGAGCATAGGGTGGTTCATAGGGTTAGGAAAGAGGGCCTGAGCCCTTCCCCCGGAGGGGAAGACTGGTGCACGGGCCCTCCGACCCATGTACCCCCCGTACCCTTGGCCCCAATCATCTGGACGGGTGCGCGGGCGACGGCGTCCCCAACGCACCACAGTCCAATCATCCATGTTTGATTTGTAATTATTTTTTAGTTTTTAATTTTTTAATTTTTTTTCCTTTTTTTAAAATTTTGTACTTTTTTTGTATTTTTTTGTTTTTTAGTTTTTTTTGTCTTTTTTGTTTTTTAAGAAAGAGTCAAAAAATAAAACAAAAAACAAAAAACTAAAAGCGCTCCCCCCAAAAATGGGGAAGGAAAAAACAAACCACAATAAA
>VMKM01004345.1:5000-18372 GCA_008360985.2 Macquaria ambigua | reverse complement strand
TATACCAGTTAAAACAAATACTTTATACCAGTTAAAATACTGTCAAATCAAATACTTATACCAGTTTAAATACTGTCAAATCAAATACTTATACCAGTTTAAATACTGTCAAAACAAATACTTATACCAGTTAAAATACTGTCAAAACAAATACTTATACCAGTTAAAACAAATACTTTATACCAGTTAAAATACTGTCAAATCAAATACTTATACCAGTTTAAATACTGTCAAAACAAATACTTATACCAGTTAAAATACTGTCAAAACAAATACTTATACCAGTTAAAACAAATACTTTATACCAGTTAAAATACTGTCAAAACAAATACTTTATACCAGTTAAAATACTGTCAAAACAAATACTTCATACCAGTTAATACTGTATACTAATACTGTCAAAACAAATACTTATACCAGTTAAAACAAATACTTTATACCAGTTAAAATACTGTCAAAACAAATACTTTATACCAGTTAATACTGTATACTAATACTGTCAAAACAAATACTTATACCAGTTAATACTGTATACTAATACTGTCAAAACAAATACTTATACCAGTTAAAACAAATACTTTATACCAGTTAAAATACTGTCAAAACAAATACTTCATACCAGTTAATACTGTATACTAATACTGTCAAAACAAATACTTATACCAGTTAATACTGTATACTAATACTGTCAAAACAAATACTTATACCAGTTAATACTGTATACTAATACTGTCAAAACAAATACTTATACCAGTTAAAACAAATACTTTATACCAGTTAAAATACTGTCAAAACAAATACTTATACCAGTTAAAATACTGTCAAAACAAATACTTATACCAGTTAAAATACTGTCAAAACAAATACTTGAGCATGTTCAACATTTAATCACAACTTCCTTCATGTTTCATGTGTTTTATTTTTTATCTACTTTCCTGTGTCAGTTTGAAATCTATGAACTTTAATCGTTTCTATTTACACATGTGTGGTGTGTTCAATGACTTAGATAATAACAATAATAGTATTTAATAATAAACTGGTAAATAAATTGGCCTATATTAGAGCTGCAACGATCACTCTAATCTAATCTAATTAGTCCATTAATCTTTCTTTAATTCACAAACACAAAGTATTCTCTGGTTCCAGCTTCTCTAACTCCTGTAGAGCTGAAACAATTTTGATAAATAATCAATCAATCAATCTTTTTTAAGCAGAAATGACAGAAATTTGCTGCTTCCAGCTTCTGAAATGTGAATATTTGTTGTTTTCAGTCTTCTGTTCCAGTAAATTGAATACATGTGGTGTATTTGTTTATGTTCTATGGAACAAACACTTAATCAAATCCAGAAAATAATTGGAAGATTAGTAGATCAATAATGAAACTATTACTGTCAGTTTAGTCAGTTATTCAATCAGTATCAGTTAATTAGACAATATCACTGAGAAAATTACAGAGAAGCCTTAAGTGACAATAAACAGATGAAATCTCAACTGATTCAATATCAATTAAACTATTGATCGTAGATGTATCAGAAATATTCAGCAGCGTTTTGTTTTATGATACATCAACAAGTATCAGCATCAAAATATACTTAAAGTACCAAAAGTAAAAGTACTCATTCTGCAGAATAATATATATTACATTATTGGATTATAATTATTGATCATTAATGTGTTCATCACTTTAATTCTGCAGCTGGTGAATTATTATTATTATTATTATTATTATTATTATATTCTGCTGGCTAGTTTGTGAATTTCCCCCCAGAAATGAATAAATAACAATATATCATAATTATATTTTGTATTTAATGTGAATCTGGAAAGTAACTAAAGTTATTAGATAAATGTAGTGAAGTTAACAGTTTAATATTTACCTCTGAAATGTAGAAGTATAAAGTAAATACTCATGTAAAGTACAAGTACGTCAGGATTGTACTTAAGTACAGTACTGGAATAAATGTACTTAGTTACTCTCCACCCCTGCTAGTGTCTGCCTGCCTGTCTGTCTGCCTGCCTGCCTGTCTGTCTGCCTGCCTGCCTGTCTGTCTGTCTGCCTGCCTGCCTGTCTGTCTGCCTGTTGGGATGATGGAAGAGTTTGTTGGCTTCAAATGAGTTGATCGTCAGCCTCACAGTGTTTATATCTGTCAGCTTTATGCCTAATAAGTGTGTGTGTGTGTGTGTGTGCGTGTGTGTGTGTGTGTGTGTGTGTGTGTGTGTGTGTGTGCGTGTGTGTGTGTGTGTGTGCGTGTGTGTGTGTGTCTCCAGCTCGGGGCTCTGCATGAAGTGCTGGAGAAGCTGCAGACAAAGAGGATTAATCCCTGGGAGAAGAAATATGGACAGGTCCCCTCTGTGAGTCACAGACCAACACACAGGAGAAACACACTGTCACACTTCAACAAACTGCAGTGAAACGTTAATGAGATGCTGTTTTTAGTATCATACTGAGTGTTTTATTGTTTTGTCCTCCCCGTTTACTCCACCAGCACTAACTACGACCTCAGTGCTTAAACAGCGTGAACACAAACTGAACGTTACAGGCTTCATGAGGATTATTTATTAGTTTTTATCAGAAGTTTCGCATATCTTATTGTCAGTTTTCTATTTTATATTTATGATTCTTGACTTGCAGTACTTGTATCTTTCTTTATATTTTCTACTTACTGTTTATTCTTATGCACCAAAATACCAACCAGCAATAAACCTGATTCTGATTCTAAAAGTTGACGTTGATGTTATATTGTAATGCATTAGATTGTACAGGTGGACCTAATAAAGTGGACACTCAGTGTATAAATATATATATTTTTATATATAAATAGAATCTAAAATGTGACTTAAATATCGTCCATGTTTTGAACCAGTTTTGTTGCTCTGCAGTAATCTCTGTTTGCCACAAGGTGGCGCCACGTACTTCTATTACAATTCAACATCATGCGATTTGAACAAAACATGTAAGCAGTGTTCAAACACTGCAGCTGGTCACAGTGGAGCTTTGATACTGCTGAGTATATTTATTTATAGTATCGCATCATATTTTATAAGATAACCATGTAACTGTTATAAATAAAATGAGGTCAAAAGTACAATATTTCCCTTCCAAATGCAGTAGAGTCGCAGTATAAAGTAGCATAACGTAGTATTTCAAAAAAACTTCTTAAGTACTTGATTTACTTTCCACCACTAGAACCACATCTGCTGCACAAATACATTTTCATATTAGTAATACTGTTTACACACTTTGATTACACATGTATATACACACAGTACTGCATTTAAATACACACAGCATTAGATCTGAATCGGGTAGTTTTTTGTACTTACACACTCACCAGAGTCTCTGTCACCTCATCATATCAGACATGAGCAGCTGATCAGGACTAGTGTAAGAGGTGTGTGTGTGTGTGTGCGAGTGACCGACCTGTGGATGCTGAGTGTGTAACGCCGGTACTTCCTGTCCTCAGTGTGACCTCGGGGAGCACTGCGCCGTCAGGAAAGGATCTCGCATCGGGAAGATGTGCGACTGCCCTCGAGGAGCTTTCTGCAACTTCTTCCTGCTGAAGTGCTTATGAGCCAATCAGACGACACCGCAAGAGTATATTTTCCAAATGTGACATGATGTAAAGTAGCCTAGAATGATATATATACACAAGTCCAGTTCATGAACCTGTATGTGAAGACGATCTTTTTGTCTGTGTTGCATTAAAAGTGTTTCACGTTGCTTTTTCACCGACTCTTTGTTTTGCTGCTTTAAAGGTTCATAAACAGACTGAGGATCAGTGTGAATCAGTGCAACAGTCTCCTCAGTCCGCTTCACAACTACTCCAGGGTTCCTCGATCAAACGTTACATTTCCTGATCACACCTGTCCGAGGTAATTAAGTGTTTTCCTGGGGGCGTTTACATCAGTCTGACATTATTCCCATTAGACTTCAGGGCATCAGGAATATCACCGGAAACAATTAGACATCTGAAACTATTTTATTTGAATAATTTCCTCTTTTAAACTGAGGATTTGGTGCTTTTCTGTGATAAACGGAAATTGTCATGATCCGGATTTTCAGACCAAAACAATTCACTGAGAAAATCATCAGTAGATGAATTAACGTTGCAGCATCTCCATCAGATGGAGGAGGGAATGATCTGGTCTGCTGCTGTACCTCCAGACTGAGGACTCATCCTGCTCCCTCTCTGCAGGCCTGATTGTCACAGGGGCCTCAGAGGCCCCACAAGGGAGCGCCATCTCTCCGAGTGTATTCATTCTTTAAACACACGAGTGCAGGGGTGACTCGTGTGATGTTTTCAGTGTTAAATGTGCTGAAGACGCAGCGATCACTGGTCTGATCGCTGAAGCGTCGCGTCGTGGAGGAGCTCGCTGATTGGACAGTGACTGATAAAACCGTCAGGGGACATTTACAGGAGAGGAGAAAACTCTGCTTGTAATCAGATTTGTGATCTGACCAACAGAGACTCAATTTGGCAAGTGTCAATCAATGCATCTGAAGTTTCACCTGGAGTTTATCTGGATACGAAAATGATGGTGTCAAAACACCTTTTCTTTCTCGAGTGAAAGGTTTGTTCTTGTGACCAAAGTCAATGATGAAATGAGTCAATTGAGGTGGAAAACGCTCCTTTTAACTGACTGATCATAAACTTTTTAAGACCTCTAATGATTAAACTGAATAGCTGTCATGGCTCAGTTTAAACTCAAGAAGCTGCTGAGATTCAGAGCAAAATATCTTCAAGTCTAAAACAAACGATCGAGCAGACATCACCACCTGGAGGAGGAACAGAAACCTACAGACAAATTAATAAAACAGCAAGTCTGTGCCTTTGAGCCAATAACTGACGGGACCATTCAGTTTTCTCCTCATTTATTCAGACATGCCCCCCCCCCCCCTTCTTTCTCTGAATTGACATTATGTAAAAAGGAAAAGATCATTTAACACCGTTGGAGTTTGGAGGGTTAAACATCTAAAACTGAGTCATCCACAAATCAACAGTCCTGCACAGCAGAGGGTTTTTGTCCCAGAGGGTTTTATTAGAAGATACTTTACAGACGCCTACACTCCTCGGGGCTGCTTGAAGTTCATGCCGACGGTGGGCTGGGTGACCTGCAGGTTGGACAGACTGCCGAAGTCCTGGAGAACACAAGAAGAGAGAACCTGTCTGAGAACTCAACACCAGACTTCAGTGTGAAAACAGCAGATTTAGAGGGAAAAGCTGTCTGAGAGCACCAGGGTCTGAGAGGAACAGGTTCTCCTTCAAACACGGGAAAGGCTCACAGGTTGTTCTTCCTGTATTATCAATGACCTGGCCACAAGGACGCCATGATCACTTTCGATACAGGATGGAGGGAAATACAACCATTTCTACTACTGATATCTTTCACACATTTGTGGGTGGTCTAGAGGACAAATAAAGATTTTCTGTGGAAAAAGGAAAATAACTTGTGTTACGATGAACAGTAGAAAATGGGACCCGGATCAATCGATAGTAAATGTACAGTCACTTTGTTCCACTAAGTCAAAAGCAAGATTTAGTGTTAAGTTAGTCTTTAAAGAATCCACCCGATCCCCTGAAACTTTGTTCACGTTTTCTCTTTTTTACAGTAAACTGATGACAGCCAATGAGAAGAAGGTCCCAGGTTAACTTAAACCAGTTCATGATCGGCGTCTTAAGCACTAACCCACGTCCAGTGTGAGTTAAAGGCCCTGAAAACATTTTCTCACATTCCCCAGATCCCTTTCTGTTCTGGGAAGCTGCTCTCTAACGTTTCCTGGGAAATAAATCTAGAAATAATCAGTGAGGTCTCAGCCCACTGAAGCCTCTCGCATTCTAACTCATAAGAGGTGAACACACTGAGGCAGCAGGTTCCAACACACCGACTGCAGCTGATACGACATTTACAGTGCTCATGTGCGAGACGTTTAATGGGACAGAACTAATAATCATTACAAACTACCACTGAAATAACATCATTACTATTAACAGCTACTGTCATTACCAATATACCACTAAAGACATTTTGCTGATTAAAAGTTTCTCTGAAGTTTCCAAACAGTCTGTGACCCTCTGATCTTCATCTACAGACCGTCAGGGGCCCGGGGCCTTAAAGCGCCTCGTTATGTTGTTGTCTGAGGCTCTGAAGCGTCGCAGGATAATGATCAGCACCCGGCGCTGTGATGTCATCAGTAACGAAGGCTGTGACATCACTGAGGCCTCAGACTGAGCTGCCTCATCCTGATCAAAGTGCCACTGAACTCTTAGGTTTCCTCACTGAGTCCGCTTCCTGTCATCTTTCTACTTCTCATTTGTTTGCGACGTTCTCTGAAACCTTCACTTTGTGAAATTACACATCTTTCTACTGCACTCTGCTGCTGTAATGAGGTAGTACTACTAATAACAGCATATTCAGATATTTTACTTTAGTGAAAGTAGCAATACCACTATTTAAAAATACTGTTACAAGTAAACATCCTGTGTTCTGAAGTATTATCAGCAAAATGTACTTTAAGTATCAAAGTAAAAGTACACACTTTGCAACCCGTAAGCAGTATTTTAATATTGTAGCCGGCTGCAGTAGAGTTTTATATTCTGTTGGGTGGTTTAATTTACTTTATAACAATTTTATATACTCGTGCCAGGAGGCACAGCTGTCAGTTAAATGTAGTGCAGTAAAAGTATAAAGCAGCAGAATATTAAAATACTCAAGTACAGTACCTCAGAATTGTACTTGAGTAAATGTACGTAGTAACTGAGTACTCACCAGCAGCTTCAGCATCTCCTTGGTGTCGGGATCAACTTCAATCAGCTCCTGGTCCAGAGCAGACACCTGCACAGGTAAACACAGGGAGGAGTCAGACATCAGTACCATCACAGGAGGAGGTGAACAGAAACAGCTTTCAGCAGCAGAGCTGAGGGATCAGACGACTGATCGGTGACCACTGAGATAATCGATTTTACAAAGTAAAATTCTCTTTATCTGAAGATAATCGTTTACATTATCTTGACATTTTATAGACTGAACTATCAGCAGATTAATCAATAATTAAAATATTTGTTGAGCCTTACTGATGTACGAGACAAATAAAATGTTTACTTTGATTTAAAGTTACAAAGATTGTGCCTGGACACCATGACGACCTTTGACCTCCTCAGCAGCCTGTGGCAGTCAAGTTACTGTTATGAGCAACTATTGTAACCAACACGGGACTAAATGAACTCTTAAATAAGAGTTTGTTTGGCTGCAGAAAACTTTAGCAGGAAGACGATCCTTCAACACGCCACTGTTACCAAGAGGTAGATGAGATGTGCTGTTAGGGACACAGCACTTCCTGTTAACCTGATTAGATCATTTAACTCAAGGATTCAACTGCAAAATATCTCCAAAGTGCAGCAAGAGTTAGTCAGTATTGTGGCTGAACTGAAGACGGTGAACTTATAATCCAAATGCATGTTTAAGTTTGACTGAACACAATAAGCAACGAAATCGATTAACAGATATTTGCTTTACATTAAACATGCAGGCTGTCACTCATAAGGTTTGTCTGAGAGCACCAGGGTCTGAGAGGAACAGGTTCTCTTTCAAACACGGGAAAGGCTCGCAGGTTGTTCTTCCTGTACTATCAATGACCTGGCCACAAGGACGCCATGATCACTTTCGATACAGGAGACATTGAAGGCAGCACGATACACAGAAGAGTCAAACATGCACCCTAGCACACAGCTGGTGCTGCTTTAATGGTTTCCTCCCACAGAAAGAAACAAGAGGTCTTCATCTGGGTTACATCATGTCGCACTACTAATAAAGATGGGTCAGCGGTCATGGTGTGGGGGGGGGGGGGGTCAATGTATTGCTGCATGACACTTCAGGCGGGTGGTGGCAGGCAGTGTGGCAGAAGGACAGACAGGGAGCAATCACTTATTCTTCCACCTAAAAAGGTCAATACCAGCAGACGCCTTCACACCAGATAAACGACTGATGCTCGGCTGTCCACTGATTAAAGTCTGTTCACCAACACTAAAACTGAAACCAGCAGCTCTCAGACCAGCTGACATTCAGGAGACAGTGGCCACCTTACTGCCACCATCATGGGAACATGTTTTCAAATGCATTAGTTTTCATCAGTTTAGAAGCTCTTTATTTAAAGAGGAAAACTCTTGAACATAAACAGGAAAAGTGAACATGTGTCAGCAAAATCAAGCTGCTCAATAACTCCCAGTGTTTTATTCTGCCAGCTCTCCACCACCACCTACAGCTTCAAAACTGACCTGAGGTGCATCAACATCTCTGGCATTAAAAGTCTCACTACAGTATTTATTGCTGCAGTGCATTTAGCTTTAATTAATAGTACACATGTTGACGTGTCCACCCTCTGAGCACCTGCACCTTCAACAACTCCATACTGATGGGAGTGAGACACTTCCCGGTCTGCACCAGCCCACTCCCAGTTTAACCCACTTCTATGTTCACTGATGAAACCTCTTTTTCTGTGTTTGTTTGGCGGTGCCTTCACTGACCTCTGGTACGTAGTTATCCCTCCTCTCTCTCTCCTCCTCCTGCAGTTTGATGGAGATGCCTCTGACTGGACCCCTCTGGATCCTCTTCATCAGATGCGTCACATACCTGCAGGACAGCAGTCAGCAAACACAGATAAACACACAGAACAACCTTTCGGCTCTGCTATGGCATCAAACATGGAGAAGGAAGTAATTAAATGACGGTGCACCGCTGTGATTTGTCTCAAGTGTGCCAATAATCACAGAGGTCTTTGAACCTCATTAGGAGACATTGCAGGTGTGGCACTTCATAGAGATGTTGGATTTGCCTGTTGGGTGACTGCAGCTGCCTGCTCACTATACTGACTTGAATACAGGGCTGCAACTAACACATTATTTGCTGTAAGTGTCTGAGAGCACCAGGGTCTGAGAGGAACAGGTTCTCCTTCAAACACGGGAAAGGCTCACAGGTTGTTCTTCCTGTACTATCAATGACCTGGCCACAAGGACGCCATGATCACTTTCGATACAGGATGGAGGACATTAAAGACAAGTACTTGTCCTCCGCCTGGTGATAAGAAAACTCACCCGGCGATCTTGTTGCGGAGCTTCTTGCTGGGGATGATGGCGATCTCCTCGCACACCCTCTTGTTGGTGTGGAAGTCGCTTCCCAGCCGGGTGTAGTATTTCTCGATGATGACCCTGGCGGCCTTTTTCACCGTCTTGGTCCTGACTCGTCCCTGCAGGTAGACCACAAATCATAGATAATGATGGCAGGTTTTATATAAACTGACAAAACTAACACCGAACACACACGTTGTGGTTTGAAAACAACCGGATCTGCAGTAAAACTGAAATCAGCACCGACTCAAGTCAAAATAAAATCTAAATTTAGGTTCCAAAGCAGACTACATTTTGTACCAGCCTCGTGGATGAATGAGAAACTTCATCTTCACATTAACGCCTTCAGGCTAGCGGATCATCTTATTTTGATGTAACGCTGTATTACCTGGTTGAATGAACCTTCACGGTCACTACATTTCTTCCTAATTATTCTACTTACAGCCAAGAAAATACGCAACAAATCAACAGCATGTTCTTTCGACAGGTAATATATTTAAACAGCAGTATTCCCGCTGCTCTGCTCGGTATGTTAGCTAAACCCTCCAGGTGAAGCATTGCTGGCTCGGTAAGCTAACTCCCGGTTTAGCCTCCGAAGCTAACTAACGCTTGGCCGTGTTTGTTAGACATTTAACCACTTTTGCGGCCCGTGTTCAAACACACGGAACAACAGCGTTACTCTGATGTTCCCGTCGAATTACACCGATAAAACCTGAATAAGAACCGCGGCTCATTGAGCTCGACAGCAGCTCCACTCCACCTCCTCCGTTAGCCGCAGTTCTCCCGTTACAACACCGCAAATAAAAGGCTCTTTATGTGTCATCTAACATCAATACTGCCATTATCAGGTTTAACAAACACTCCGGTCTCCGTGTGTGAAATAACTGCGGAATTTAAACCGTTAAAACGCCAGGATTAGTTTAGATGCATCAGGCAGACGCGTAAAAATCACCCACCATGTTGGATCGGCCTGGTAGAAGAGGACGAGCAGACTTCCGGTGGAAGTTTAAATCAACAGACGGAAGTCGAGAGCAGAGAGAAACTGCTGCGCCTGCGCCCTCTGCCGGCCGGAGGCTGAAACTACAACAACAACAACAAGTACTACAACTACTACTGCTAGGCAAGGCAAGTTTATTCATACAGCACCATTCAGCAACAGGGCAATTCAAGGTGCTTTACAGGGGCACAGAAATACATTCAACATAAGACGTTTAAAAATAAAAAAAAATAAAAAAATTCAAATTGCATTTAAAAGACGATAAAGCCAATAAATAGTTACAGATTAAAAAAGAAGTTATGTATCAGTTTTATTGTAAAGCCGCAGTAAACAATAATGTTTTAAGCCCTGATTTCAATGAGCTGACAGTTTTAGCAGAGCTCAGGTATTCAGGAAGCTTTTTCCACAGGTGGGGAGCGTAGAAACTAAAAGCTGCTTCACCTTGATGGTTTCAGTCCTGGGAACACTGAGTAAACCTGTCCCAGGTGACCTGAGGGGTCTGGAGGCTTCGTAACGTACAGGTAGATCTACTACTACTAGAAATTATTTCAGAGTACTTTGGCTCATAATAAAATGATCTTTACTGAACACAGTGAATCAAAGATAAGAAATAAATAACAGCTGATTTTGTGTGACTGGAGGTTCTGGTCCTGTTGTTGGTGTTTTTAATTATTTACATGTTGTTATGTGTCAGACGTCTCTGCCTCCGTCTGTGTTTCACTGCAGTGATTCAGATCGGAGGCACGTAAAACATCTCATCTATAATGTTGTAAACAGACTATATAGCCTGAACGTGTGTAAAACATCTGTGTGCGATGGTCGTCAGTAAATGTTGAAAATTCATGTGTCAAAACTAAACCCAAAGATCTCACATGTCAGTATTTACTGAGGACAGAAAAGCAGAAATCAGACCTGAGAGCAGCTTTTACTCAGAGAAATTACAGATTTATTGCAGAAATACATTCTCAGTGATTCTTGTCTTTGAACAACAAACGTGTCTGTGTTCGGAGGAACAACAGGCTGCAACATGTTACTGTGTGAAAACTGAGAGTTGGAAACATACTTAGAATATCAGATCACATTCAGATATTTGGTTAGATTTGGAGGGAAATCAGTTAATTTCCCTTAAAGGTAATTATGAAAGAGAACATGAACTTAATTATCTCAACCACTTGAAGGTTTTTGGTTGACGCTGAAATAACTTTAACCAGAGAAAAAGGACTTTTAAAATCCATCACGTTATAAAAAATAAACTGTAATTTTTAGGTTCCTTCTCCATCTGTCTGTAGAATAAAGTATCTACAGACAGACTGTCGTCCTGAATGAGATCAATTAAATCAACTAAAACAGTTCCTGGTGTCTCTGTCAGTGTTTCTGTCTCAATCTAAACAAAACTAAATATAATTAATATATAACCTTGGTGAACATACAAATACACACATCGTTTCCCTACATTCATGTGAACTGATCTGTTAATCATCGTCAGTATCATCTACAGTAGTCTAATTTAAAGCCATTACAGTATTTACTTTAAACAGCATCAGCTACAGTACTAATTAAACTGCAAGGCTTTAGTCTATAAGAACTAGTTTATTTTAAAGCCACAGTCAAACATTTTAGGAGCCAAAAGAGAAGATGGATTTCAGTTTCATCTGTGTTCAGAGACACTGCAGGAAGCGGGCTTTAGCCTAGCTTAGCACAAAGACTGGAAACAGGGGGAAACTGCTAGCCTAGCTCCAACAAAAGCAAAGGAATACAAATGTAACAAAGTACATTTACTAAGTGCTGTACTTAAGTACAATTTTGTACTTTACTTGAGTAGTTTCTATTTTATGCTACTTTATACTTCTACTCCAGTGTCAGAGTATCACTGTACACAGTCACTGTATTTTTTACTCCAGTACATTTATTTAATAATATTAGTTACTAGTTACTTTGCAGATTCAGATTTCAGATATTAATATAAAATATAATAATTTACCAGCTGCAACATTAAAGTGATGAACACATTAATCATCAGTAATTATAATCCAATAATATCATATATATTATTCTGCATAATGAGTACTTTTACTTTTGATACTTTAAGTATATTTGGATGCTGATACTTTTGTACTTTTACTTCAGTAAAAAATTTAATGTAGTACTTGTAACAGAGTATTTGTACACTGTGGTATTAGTACTTTTACTGCAGTAAAAGATCTGAGTACTTCTTCTACCGCTGCTAATAACTCCCAAACTGTCTTATTTACATGTGAGAGAACGTGGAACCTGCTCTCTCTGCTGGTCGAGAAGCGGCTCAAATGTTTCGTCTACCTGCTGTTCAAACCACCACGTCTCACTTTGACAGCTGCAGAGTTTTTAGTCTTTGACCTAAGATCAACCTGACCACCTCTGTCGCACAGAGACCAAATTTATATCCATCTTCAACAGTTTCCCAAAGTGTTGTGCTGTCCCTTTGTTACAGTAATCCACCACAGATCTGGTTCTGAGTTCTACTGAGTGTCGAACAGTAAATCGACCAAAGCGTTCAGAAACATGACTCCGAAAAGTTTGACTTTCATAACGGTTAGCTGCAAACTAAAGCAGGCATTTCTCTGGGGCCCCGGGGCCCATTGCAATTTTGATGCCCCAGGGTTCCCACGTGTCAGTTGGTTTGTAATTTAATCATTTGATTTATTACAGATTTGTTTTGGAAGCATTTAAATAAAATGAGAGGGGCCTCATTTTCTCGTCTTTAATCTGTGTTGTGTAGAGGGTCAGAGTAAAACTCTTTTCAGCTGATAACGTCACACATGAATCTACAGCAAACTGTTTGACGTCTCAGGTCAAAGGCAAAATATAATTTGAGCATTTTTTTATGTGTTTGTTTGTTAACAAGCATTTCCTGGCCTGAGTCTGTTAAAGCTTCAGAGAACATGTACATGCAGAACAGTGAACCCTGCTGGCTGCTGCAGTCCCGTCCTGTCAGCCCAGAATACACAACACCAGCCACCACACTGTTACATGTAACTTAAACTTACTTAAAACTATCTTTATTTATGCTCATCATCATATAGTGGATGCACCCAGACAGTGCTCTATTCAAAGCAGTCTGCAATCTGTCTTACTCAGAAATGCAGACAGTATCAGACGGATGTGGCCGCGTTAGAAACAGAAATGTGCAGTAATGTGAAAGGCAAGAGCAGCTTTGTGCAGGAAATGGAGCTAAAAGTCTTAAAGGGAAACACACACTTTAGTCTAAAAACGCTGT
>VMKM01004345.1:0-2500 GCA_008360985.2 Macquaria ambigua | reverse complement strand
CTCTTTGATATCATGTAGACATGGTGCATCTCTGCGGTCTCACAAAGTCAGAGCTGAACTGATCACACAATATAATCCGGATCAGTTTCTGCTGGTGTCTCAGTTCATCATCAGACTCACGTCGTTCTGCAGCAGGGTGAACATGCTCCTCTCTGCCAGCTCTTTGGAGCTGATGAACTTGTCCCAGGCCTCTCGGACCTCCTCCGCTGGGACTTTCCCTCTTCGTCTCCTCTTGTAGTCAAAGTCCAGCCGACGACCGTTCAGCTTCTTCAGCTGGTACTGAGGAACCAATCAGAACAAGGATCAGGAACACAGACATGGCTCCTGAATAGTTGGACAAAAAAGCAGTTTCAGTTTTTTCCAAGTATATTCTGGGTATGATGATTACATTTGTGCTAACGTTGAACAAAAACATGAACTTGCAAAACACGACTTTTGCCTTTTCTACAATATCTCGTTGATTTTTTTGTCCTCAGGGTTTAAAAAGTCAAGAGTGTGAAACCTTCAGTCTCAGATAAGAAAAGGAACATGACTTTTGTATTTCTGTGGTAACAGAAACATTAACTTGTCCTGGTGCTGCACCTCCTCTCACCCTGATCTCCTTCAGCTCCGTGTTGTGGAGGTCCTGCAGAGGGTCGATGAAGGTGCGCTTGACGTTGACATCCAGAGCGTCCCTGGCCTGAGCGACCTGCTGCAGAGAGTCACTAACACCAGTCAGAGCACCGCCTGAACCACCAGAAGACGGACCAGAGGACCAGCCAGAGGACCAGCCAGAGGACAAGAAACAGGAAACAGGAAAAGCAGAATGAGACAGCAGAGTAAAAAATAAACAAACACTGGAAACCTTAAAAAAAGACGACACGCTGATGAATCACAGTCTAAAATAAATGCAGTCTAATAACAATCTACTCTGAAATACTGAGAACATTATTTGTATTTGCACAAACAGGCCGAGACTAAAAACTTCAAATATACCTAAAGAAAAACGGAATACAAACGTTCAAAGGTTCAATTTATTCATCTATAAAATCATGGAAATGACAGATCTGCCATCCTAACCATCCAAACCAAAACACAGGAAATAAATACCCACAAAATAAAAGCATAGATAAAAACAACATATAACTATAATCTGTAAGAAAACGGTTAAAATAAATTGAAATCTCAGTGAACGAGTGTTTTAAAGTTCTTAATCTGGGATTTGAATTCATTTTAATCTCAGTTTGCTTTAAACGTGACAAACTGGACCTTTATTCTGTAAAATGTATTTATTATTTATTTTGCTGCATTACATGTTTAATGTCACATTTTCCTCCATTTTTGATTGTTACCATGGAAACACAGCTGTGTGGTCGTACCAAATTCAGAAGCAGCCCCGAGCTCCCGGCCGTACTGTAGCATACAGTCTCCCAGCATGCCCTCTGTCTGCGGGTAGCCCGTCCACTTCCCCTGTCCTCGAATCCTGGACATCGTGTTGAGCATGCTCAGTTTAGCTCTGTACGCTGTGACATCACAAACACACTCACGTCACGTAGGAACACACACGTTTTATATTTCCATGAAAATAAAACTGCACTGATCGTCTGTTCAGTGACTTTATTGATTATTGTTGATTGTCAAAGCTTTTACCTTATCACCTTCTCTTTGCTGTTATTATGCCATTATTATCTTTTAGAATCACTTCTTATAGAACACTGAATTATATATGAATGAATGAATGAAATACTGTATAATATTACACTGTATCAAGCATACAACCAACCTGCACAGGTTTACAAGACACTACAAATTCATATAAGCCAGAACCAGATTTCTATTAAAAAAATCCAAAAATAGTAAAACCATCTTCAGACCTTCATTGTTTTTTACAATAAAATAAATCACTGGGGGAAAAAACATTTACTGTATAATAGTGGAGAAATCAGAGTTAAATAATCCATCGTGCCTTCTTCTCCAGACGTTATTTAAACACATGAAAATGAAACAGCCATTCCAGTTGTTGATCGTCTGCACATCAGAATATTTCTGTTTCCTGCTCAGTTCGGGTTTCCTGCTGTATGATACAGAGTTTATAAAACAGGAGACTCTGCTGTTCAGTGTACAGCTGGAGTGTCGTGGTTGTTACCTGGGTTTGGTTGGAGGAACTCTGTTGTTCTGGACAGCAGCTCAGCCAGCAGAGAGTGGATGACCACAACGCTCTGACAGACAGACAGGCAGGCAGAGAGACAGGCAGAGAGACAGACAGGCAGACAGACAGACAGACAGACAGGCAGGCAGGCAGGCAGGCAGACAGACAGACAGACAGACAGAGAGGCAGACAGACAGACAGACAGACAGGCAGGCAGGCAGGCAGACAGACAGACAGACAGACAGAGAGGCAGACAGACAGACAGACAGACAGGCAGACAGACAGACAGAGAGGCAGACAGACAGACAGGCAGAGAGGGACAGACAGACAGAGAGAGAGACAGAGCGGGACAGACAGACAGGCAGAGAGACA
>VMKM01004344.1:0-18387 GCA_008360985.2 Macquaria ambigua | reverse complement strand
AAACAATGAAATGTATCTGCATGAGAATTCCTCCTGACTAAAGTTTATAAAGAATGACAAAGACAAACATCAGTCACAGTCAGTCCTTTCTCCTGTCCTCCTCCCTGTGCTGTGAAGCAGGTACAAACACTGCCATCTGTTGGAAGAATCCATGAATTGCAGGAAGAGTGATGACAGACATGAAGTTCAAAGGCACGCCACGGGCACGCCGTTCAACTTAACGGAAATCTGAAGGCAGGTTTTCATGGCCAAGGTGTGTGGAGAGGGCATAGGCCAAGTTTGAAGTGAGTCTGATAAAATCTGTAGGAGCAGATTGCAGAGGAAGAAGCCCTGGAAATGGCCAAAATATCCTTAGAAATTTGCAGTTTATTGAAGATAACTGACTTCATGTTGGGTTTAGGGCCGGGCTCCAAGAGGCCTTTTTTTTAAGTCTGGGCATGACGAATATGCCACCAGATTTTCATACATTTAGGTGAAATTTTAAGGGTGTTTTTCAGATTTTGAAATTTGTGAGGGGGCGCTAATGAGGCGATTTGGCCACGCCCATGTCCAAGACCCATATCATACAAGAGAATACATCCCTCCCGACGTGTGTGGCAAGTTTCATGACATTTCAAGCATGTTTAGCCCCTCAAAAAACTGCTTCCTGTTTCTGGCGAGGAATGCGTTGTCACGGCAACGCCGCTTGATGAAAACTCACAATTTTCACAGTCAAGCGTCATGAAGTTCTTAAGAGCATGCTGAGTGATTTTGAGGTGGATGTGGTTAACCTGCTAGGAGCACTGATTAAAAGTATGGGGCCTGTCACTTCCTGTGTGATGGGGAAACACCTGACTTCCACGGCGCGTCACGTGCACGCCGTTCAAATTATAGCAAATCGCCGAGTATCGTTTAAAGGTCAACTTGTGTAGAGGGCATGGGCCAAGTTTGAAGTGAATCTGATGAAATCTCTGGGACGAGATGGCAAAAGCGTGAGCCCTGGAAATGAGCAAAATAGCCTTAAAATGAACAGATTATTAAAGATAAGTCACTTCCTGTTGGGTTTAGAGCAGGGGTCCAAGAGGCTTTTTTTTTGGTCTGGGCATGACGAATATGCCACCTGAGTTTCATAAATTTCCGTCAAATTTTGAGGGTGGTTTTGCAATTTTTTAATTTTCCAGGGGGCGCTAATGAGGCGATTTGGCCACGCCCATGTCCAAGACCCATATCATACAAGAGAATACATCCCTCCCGACGTGTGTGGCAAGTTTCATGACATTTGAAGCATGTTTAGCCCCTCAAAAAACTGCTTCCTGTTTATGGCGAAGAATGCGTTGTCACGGCAACGCCGTTTGATGAAACGTCACAATTTCCACAGTGAAGCTTCATCCACTTCGTAGGTCTGTCCTCCCCAGGTTTGAGGTGGATCCGGTTAACCTGGTAGGAGTACTGATTCAAAGTACGGGGCCTGGCACTTCCTGTCGTCACTAGGTGGCGCTATGACTTTGATGAAATATTGACCCCTACATGTGTTCATGCCGGGAATGTCAATAAACGTGAGGAATTTGGAAAAGATCTGACCACTTTCAGCCAAGTTACGAGACTTTGAATTTTCATGATGGAGCATCGACATTCGCCGCGCCGCCATGACCACGCCCTTTGCAAAAACCTCACAATTTTCACTGTGAGGCATCATCAACATGTTTAGCCTTCAGAGGCCATTTTTGAGGTTTTTCTGCTCAACCCACTCAGAGGTGCATGTCAGACAGTAAGCCGTGACACTTCCTGTCGTCAATAGGTGGCGCTATGAGTGTGGCCGCAAATATGCATATGGATGCCTTCAGGGCGGGGGGGTCATGCCACATGGTGAGTTTGGGGCCTCTTGGACAATGTACAGTCCATTTATAGACCACTTCCTGTTTGGCGGCAAAACACCTGATTTCCACGCCGCGCCACGGGCACGCCGTTCAAATTATAGCAAATCTGCGAGTATCGTTTAAAGGTCAACTTGTCGACAGGGCATAGGCCAAGTTTGAAGTGAATCGGATAAAATCTCTGGGCGGAGTTCGCAAAAGCATGAGCCCTGGAAATGGCCAAAATATGCCTCAAAATGAGCACTTTATGAAAAATACCGGACTTCCTGTTGGGTTTAGAGTAGGGGTCCAAGAGGCTTTTTTCTAAGTCTGGGCGTCACCCATAAGCATACCAAGTTTGGTGCATCTAGCTCAAAGTGAAAGGGGGGGGCATTAACTTCGAAAACTGAAGGTGGCGCTATAATTTTTGCCCCCCCCCCCCCCATGCTCCGAACCCATGTCAGACCGGAATTTTCGCCAAGCCGCACGTGTGTGCAAATTTTCATGACTTTTTGAGCATGTTTAGGCCCCCATTTTTGCAGTCAAACGCATAAAATAATTATAATAATAATTAAAGCTGCAAGCAGCATTGAAGGGCCCGAAGCACATGTGCGCGCGTCGGGGAGTGCGGCGTGCGTCGGGGAGTGCAGCGCGCGTGGGGGAGTGCATTTCCTGAGTAAAGTTTATAAAGACCGACAAAGACAAACAGCAGTCACAGTCAGTCCTTTCTCCTGTCCTCCTCCCTGTGCTTTAAAGCAGGTCCATCCATTAGTAAACCAACACTGCCATCTGTTGGAAGAATCCATGAATTGCTGGAAGAGTGATGACAGACATGAAGTTCAAAGGCCTGTCACGGGCACGCCGTTCAACGTAACGGAAATCTGAAGGCAGGTTGTCATGGCCAAGGTGTGTGGAGAGGGCATAGGCCAAGTTTGAAGTGAGTCTGATAAAATCTGTAGGAGCAGATTGCAGAGGAAAAAGCCCTGGAAATTAGCAGTTTATTGAAGATAACTGACTTCCTGTTGGGTTTAGAGCAGGGCTCCAAGAGGCTTTTTTTTTGGTCTGGGCATGACGAATATGCCACCTGAGTTTCATAAGTTTCCGTCCAATTTTAAGGGTGGTTTTGTGATTTTTTAATTTTCCAGGGGGCGCTAATGAGGCGATTTGGCCACGCCCATGTCCAAGACCCATGTCATACAAGAGAATACATCCCTCCCGACGTGTGTGGCAAGTTTCATGACATTTGAAGCATATTTAGCCCCTAAAAAAACTGTTTCCTGTTTATGGCGAGGAATGCATTGTCACGGCAACGCCGCTTGATGAAAACTCACAATTTTCACAGTCAAGCGTCATGAAGTTCTTAAGAGCATGCTGAGTGATTTTGAGGTGGATGTGGTTAACCTGCTAGGAGCACTGATTAAAAGTATGGGGCCTGTCACTTCCTGTGTGATGGGGAAACACCTGACTTCCACGGCGCGTCACGGGCACGCCGTTCAAATTATAGCAAATCGCCGAGTATCGTTTAAAGGTCAACTTGTCTAGAGGGCATGGGCAAAGTTTGAAGTGAATCTGATGAAATCTGTAGGACGAGATGGCAAAAGCGTGAGCCCTGGAAATGAGCAAAATACCCTTAAAATGAACAGTTTATTAAAGATAAGTCACTTCCTGTTGGGTTTAGAGCAGGGGTCCAAGAGGCTTTTTTTAGGTCTGGGCATGACAAATATGCCACCTGAGTTTCATAAATGTCCGTCAAATTTTAAGGGTGGTTTTGCAATTTTTTAATTTTCCAGGGGGCGCTAATGAGGCGATTTGGCCACGCCCATGTCCAAGACCCATATCATACAAGAGAATACATCCCTCCCGACGTGTGTGGCAAGTTTCATGACATTTGAAGCATGTTTAGCCCCTCAAAAAACTGATTCCTGTTTATGGCGAAGAATGCGTTGTCACGGCAACGCCGTTTGATGAAACGTCACAATGTCCACAGTGAAGCTTCATCCACTTCTTAGGTCTATCCTCCCCAGATTTGAGGTGGATGTGGTTAACCTGCTAGGAGTACTGATGACAAGTACGGGGCCTGGCACTTCCTGTCGTCACTAGGTGGCGCTATGACTTTGAGTAAATATTGACACCTACATGTGTTCGTGCCGGGAATGTCAATAAACGTGAGGAATTTGGAAAAGATCTGACCACTTTCAGCCAAGTTACAACACTTTGAATTTTCATGATGGAGCATCGACATTCGCCGCGCCGCCATGACCACGCCCTTTGCAAAAACCTCACAATTTTCACTGTGAGGCATCATCAACATGTTTAGCCTTCAGAGGCCAATTTTGAGGTTTTTCTGCTCAACCCACTCAGAGGTGCATGTCAGACAGTCAGCCGTGACACTTCCTGTCGTCAATAGGTGGCGCTATGAGTGTGGCCGCAAATATGCATATGGATGCCTTCAGGGCGGGGGGGTCATGCCACATGGTGAGTTTGGGGCCTCTTAGACAATGTACAGTCCAGTTATAGACCACTTCCTGTTTGGCGGTAAAACACCCGACTTCCACGCCGCGCCACGGGCACGCCGTTGAAAAAATAGCAAATCTGCGAGTATCGTTTAAAGGTCAACTTGTCGAGAGGGCATAGGCCAAGTTTGAAGTGAATCTGATAAAATCTCTGGCACGAGTTCGCGAAAGTAGTAGCCCTGGAAATGGCCAAAATATGCCTCAAAATGAGCACTTTATGAAAATACCCGACTTCCTGGTTATTTAGAGTAGGGGTCCAAGAGGTTTTTTCTAAGTCTGGGCGTCACCATAAGTATACCAAGTTTGGTGCATCTATTCGCTAAAGTGAAAGGGGGGGGCATTAATTTTGAAAACTGATGGTGGCGCTATAATTTTTGCCCCCCCCCCCCCCCATGCTCCGAACCCATGTCAGACCGGTATTTTCGCCAAGCCGGACGTGTGTGCAAATTTTCATGAGTTTTTGAGCACGTTCAGGCCCCCATTTTCCCACTCAATGTCGCGGACGAAAAATAATAATAATCCTTACAATTTCAATAGGTCCTTGCACCGATTTTCGGTGCTTCGGGCCCTAATAAATAAATACGTAACTTCTGCATCGCTTCTAACACGGAGCGACGTCATCCCAGGGCCTGTCCAATCAGAGGAGAGTCCGTGTGCTGATCAGAGCGCACGAGCTGTGAGCGCTGAACCGTCTCGAGCCGTTTCTCCACCTCCACCAACCGCCGGTAAGTTCACCGTCTCTACCGTTTAACACGGTAAACCGGCGGATCTACAGCCGGTAATGTACCGGTACACAGAATACAGCCTAAAGTCACGGTTTGATCTCTGTTTCTCACACTTAAGACTTTAATCGCAGTCCGTTTACCGGCTTCCAGCGGCTAGCTCCTGCTAATGCTCGCTAGCTTAACCGTCAGCAGCTGTGTGTTGGTCCAGAACTTTATCTTAACTTTGATCAAAGACAACACTGGGGATGTGTGTGTGTGCTGTAAATCAGTAGAAACAGTTTGGGTTTAAATTATGTTCAGAAGGTAGAGCTGCAACTAACCCTTCTTTTCATGATCAATTCATCTGCTGATTATTTTCTCAATTCATTGATCCTTTGTTTAGTCTATCAAATGTTAAAATAGGAAAATTGATATTCCCAGAGGCCACAGTGATGTCTTCACTTTCAGCTTGTTTTGTCTGACCAATTGTCCGAAACCTCAAGATATTACATTTGCTGCCGTGTATGACCAAGAAAAACAGCAAATCATCACATTTGAGAAATAGGAACCAAAAATTACTGAGACCATTAATCAATTATCAGATTAGTTGCTGTTTAATTTTCTGTTGATTGTCTAATCAATTAACTAATACTGCTAATAAATGCAGCTCCACTAAAAAGCCCCATCTTAACTAAACATGGAAGTGACTGTTTAACCCTGAAGTCTGATTTCTGTAACAAGTGAAGGAAAAATGTGGCGGTAAGACGAAGCTGACACAAACTAAGTGCTGATAATGCTTCATGGTGCAGGTCCCACCATTTCTGAAAGAACTCTGTACTTTGGTATTGATTATAGAAAAAAATAGAATCAATACATGGGTCAAATTCTCAGCCTCTGTTGGCCTGAAGGCTGCAGCTGCACTCAGGTCAAACAGCAGATCTAATGGCATTATATGGTGTGTGTGTGTGTGTGTGTGTGTGTGTGTGTGTGTTTCTTCCAGCAGCAGCTCAGTGTGTCAGGGTTCATATGAGCAGCAGTGATGAGCAGCAGAAGCCGCAGGTCCTGGTGAGAGCTGATGTACAGGTGTGTGACAGGTGTCACACACCTGTCACACACCTGTCAGAGTCTGGCTGTGTTGTAGTCACATATAAAGGCAGAATAAGATTTTCTCAATCGGCTCGGATGCAGATCATTCAGATCATCTCAAGACATCCAGCTCTGGTTTTATTTTTGTAGTTTTCTCTATCATCTCTATCAGTAATAATAACATTGTAGTCATGGTGACATCACAGTGACATCACACGAGCAGTCACATGATCAGACAGGTCACTGATCCATGAAGGCAGTAACAGGAAGACTTTTCCAGACCTTCCCAGGGACAGTAAACAGGTCTGTGGGTAATGAGGGAAACCACGATCCAACACTGTGATCGCTCCTTTAATATCACGTGTAGAGCTGCAACTCTCCATTATTCTCATTATCAGTTCATCTGTTTATTGTTTCCTCAATTAATGGACGAATTGTTTGGTCTATAAAATGTCTGTGAATACCAAAGTGTCCCAGCTGACGTCTTCAGAGGACGACCAACAGAGAAAATGAACGTCAGGACCGTTTTAGGCATTTTTGCTTAATGATTAATTAATGATCAAGTGCTGGCATTTCATTATCTGTTGATTGATTGACTGATCAGTTGATTGATTGCCTAATTGTCTCCGCTCTAACCCTGTGTGTTGTGTTTGTTTCAGTACTAAGAGTCGCTCCAGCTGTTCGGGACGTAAAGGACTGGATGGACCATTTTCCAAAGTGACTCTACAGAAGCCTGGATGGACAAAAGACGAGGTAATGGCCATCATGTTAGCATTCAGCGCTAACTCAGAAACTGTGTGTCCAGGTCCTTCACAGTAAAAGTCCTCCTTGAGGAGTAGCTGGCTTTTACTGTGAAGCAGCTGCAGGTACAGGATGAGTTAGCCTGAAACGCTAACTTAAAGCAGCTATAGTGTAGTTTATAACAGCAGTGTGTCTCTGTCTCTGGTGGTGAATCATCAGCTGAATCTTTATCTGTTGCGGTTCCTCTCAGCCTCTCAGAGCGTCGCTTTCAGAATAAAAGCTGTAAAAAGCAGCTGGACACTTCCTGCTGAGCAGCAGACAGACTCAGTCAGAGACGAGCTGCTGAACATAGAGGAACCCAAACACAGAGCTGACAGAGAGGCAGGACTGGACTCTGCAGCTGTCTGATCACATGTTCAACTGAAAGCTGATAACGTTCACGTTGAGTTTGTTTCTGCTGTAAACAGTAAAGTTTGCTTTCATACTTTTTGTCAGTGAATGATGATATAACAAATATTTGGCTTCCAAATATAAATCCCTGGTTGTTTTTGATATTTCCTCTGATTTGGGACAGACTGATCATCACTCTGCAGAGGTCACACAGTGAGCCAGCTTTGGTCATTTACTTATCAATAACCCCCAATATGAAGATCTGAGTATGGATATAAATCACCTCTTTGCTCTCAGCTGCCGGTTTATATTTGTGCTGATTTCTGAGCCGTTGCACAGATATATGTCTGAGTCTAAAGAAACAAACAACATTTTATTTTATTATTTACTGTACTGAATAAAGTCGAGTCATTTTCTGTCTGCAGGTGTTTGTGTTGTTTACGCCTTAAAAGTCCGACATGATTTTTTAAAGACCAACGAGTTTGTTTGTCATTTGTGATGTTCAGGAATAGACATAACTAACAGTCAGTCAGTGTATCTTTAGTGCTGCTGCTGCTGCTGCTGATGATGATGATGGTGATGATCTTCCTCCTCAGGATGAGAAGCTGCACAGACTGCTGAAGGAGTTTGGATCAAACAGCTGGTCTTCAGTTTCTCTTCATTTTAAAGTGAGTGGTTTTATTTTTCAGTTGAAAGGTGATCGTGTGTGTGTGAGTGCTGAATGTGACGCAGAGTCCAGCTCACAGTCAGAACCAGCCCGAAGCTCGTATTTACTGTCAAATCTGACATGACATGAACGCAGCACACTGAGTCTCACAAACTCAGTGTGACGTGTGTTATTGATTGTGTCTAATAAATGTCATGAAGGCAGCAGGAGGTCTGTTATTATAATTCATATTCAGCAGGACGGCGTGGAAAATGAAACATTATCCTTTAGTGTATATCCTGTAATATCTGACAGGGTTAGTACTCACAGCTTCACACATAATATTTTAGAAAGTGATATTTGTCATCGTATTGTATTTATACCTGGTGAGTACAGCCCCGTTACCTTAGCTTTCATTTATCATCAGCTGTGAGTACATGATGTTTAAATACCAGCCAGAGGATCAGTATGATATTATCAGTATAATATAATCAGTTTAATATAATCAGTATAGAATAATGAGTATAATATTATCAGTATGATATAATCAATATATAATCAGTATTATAGGGACTGTGTGTCTGTATGTCCTGTCAGTCTCCAGATAACGGGCAGAACAGACAGAATATTTGTAACACATTCAAACTAGCGGAGCGGTTTGAATTCAAACTTTCCAGTCACTATCAGCTTGACCTGTTGACTGATTGTAAACTAAGCTAATCAATAAAAATGGAGGAGGACAGAGGCAAAGCCGAGCTGATCAGATAATCAAGATACGAAGTATTTAGGTTGTAAATGACCAACACAGATCAGCTGTTACTCTACAACCACAACACACCTGAGGACTCACATGCTGCTGCAACACAGGTAAGCCTCCAGGAACCAGCCACATCCAGGTCTCTGTGGACCTGGAGCTCACTGACTCTCTATAGGAATGACTGTGTGTGCGCGTGTGTGTGTGTGTGCTGAAACAGCTGTCTCCAAACCACGTTAGCTCGTCACCACAGCGGCCGTAAATACTGAAGCCTGACCTTGACATGCTGTTGCCATGGTGATAAACCTTGTCAGCCTGCAGTTGTTGCTCAGAGCTGGAACACATCAGTCCAGCATGAGTTACAGACCTGATTAGAGAAGGCGTCCTAACTCTGTCTCCGTGGTGTCTCAGGGTCAGAGGTCGGAGGTGGAGTGTCAGCGCAGGTGGCAGCAGATAAAGAATCCAGAGCTGGTCAAAGGTCCCTGGACTCAGGAGGAGGATGAGAGGGTAAACACTCACAGACTGTCACCTTAGTAATCTCTATTTATTCAGCCCAAAAGCACAACTTTGCCTCAAGGGTCTTTACAACCTGTCTGTCCAGCAGACGCCCCCCTCTGTCCTCAGAGCCTCAGTTCAGATAGAAGCTGAGAAAGAGCAGAGGAGACAGACAGACAGGAAACAGGTGGTGTGGACAGTCAGGATGACACAATTATAGATAGATTGTAACATAAATGAAGAATATGGATCCAGGAGGACGGTGAGCAACTTCAGGTGTCGCCAAACACACCTGAGTCACATGACCTCCTCTCCACCATGGAGACCTGGAAGAGGACAGACTATACAAACACATAACAGGGGCATGTTCTGCCTGAAATGTCCGCAGGTGTTGAGGACTCCAGTGGACGGATCATGTTGCTGCAGTCTGCACCTGTTCACCAGAACTCCTTTAGAAACTAATGATATGTTGTGATGTCACTTCCTGTGCAGGTCATTGAGCTGGTTCACAAGTACGGCGTGAAGCGCTGGTCGCTCATTGCCAAACACCTGCACAGTCGGAACGGGAAGCAGTGCCGCGAGCGCTGGCACAACCACCTGAACCCGATGGTGAAGAAGAGCGGCTGGACGCTGGAGGAGGACCGCATCATCTGTCAGGCCCACAGACTGCTGGGAAACCGCTGGGCCGACATCTCCAAACTGCTGCCCGGCAGGTACGTAGACCAGCAGCAGTCTGCACGTTTGTCCTGAGGGTGGTTATCTGCTGTACGGTGGCCTTTTCAGGACATCTCAGACTGATATCAGCATTCACCAGTTTTACCTTGAAATCACAACTTTAAAGCGTCTGACTGAATAGACTTTATTATAACCTACATATTAAACTAAACTGAGCCCTAATGTTAACTGTTAGCAACATGCTGATGATTAGCATGTAACAGTCTGTTGTTGGCCTTCAGGTCACCACAGTGAAAGAGAAGCATGTTAGCGTATCAGGACTCTTTGTTAGCAGAGCTGGTTATCAGTGTAATGAATGTGAGTGGGAGACTGCAGGTGATAAAACAAGACGTCAGCTGTCCTCTGCAGGACCTGAAACAGCTTCTGTGTTTTGTTCTCAGGACAGATAACTCCATCAAAAACCACTGGAACTCCACCCTGAAGAGGAAGGTGGAGAAGGAGGGATACCTGCAGGTCCTACACCTCTACAACTCCTCCATTACGTCCTCCAGCTCCTCCTCCTCCACCAGACCAGCATCCAGGACCTGCGGCCCCCCCAGCACAGCCAAGGTCAACATCCACCCATCACCCATCACCATCCATGATGATAAAGGTGATCATGATGTTAGTCTCTCCTCCAGCAGGCAGACAGTCTGTCCAGTGTGAAGGACGAGTCCAGCTGCACCTCCAGCCATCAGAGCATGTGCGGACGCCATGTCAACCACGCCCACCTGTGCTCCGCCTGTGTCCCCGCCTCCTCCCCAGGTTACGACTCCTCTCTGAGCATGTGCGAGCTGACAGCGCCGGTGGAGCTGATGGAGGCGGTACAGCAGCTTTTTACAGATTTACCTGGAAGCAATAAACACGTTGTTACGTTTCCGCTCTGAAACTTATCCAGCGCTGCTGCTTCCTCTGCAAGGTATTAACTTTTATTAACATTACATATCCAACCTGACTTCATCCCAGAACCCAGAGACCTGGAGGCGTGGCCCAAAGGAAGTGACGTCATCGCTCTCCACCTGCCTGTGCAGAGACGCCGCTGACCCATCAGTCATTGATCTGAGCAGGAGTTATGTAAGACAACAATCAGCTGCTCTCCAAACATGATGTTAGACATGAAGGAGCCGAGCGCGTTTTTATGTTTTAACCTGTTCAGTAAAAACGTCCTCTGTTCGTCCTCAGACCTTTAAAGTGTTCTGAGAGCTATTCTGACTCTGCCAGTCCTCTATAATAAGAGCAGAATTGGTGACAGCAGCGTGTTGTTGTGTGCAGGTTGCAGGTCTGAAGGAGCAGCTGGTGAACAGTGAGGACTCCACCTCCTCCTGCAGCAGGAGCAACATGTTGGGAGCTCTGACCTTCTCTCCCTCTGAGGTAAAGACACGCTGGAGACAGACACGCTGTTTGTCCTGATGTGCATCTGATGCCTGTCTCTCTGTCTGTCTGTCTGTCTGTTTCTCTCTCTGCCTCTGTCTGCCTGTCTGTCTGCCTCTCTGTCTGCCTGTCTGTCTGCCTCTCTGTCTGCCTGTCTGTCTGTCTCTCTGCCTCTCTGTCTGTCTGCCTGTCTGTCTCTCTGTCTGTCTGTCTGTCTGTCTCTCTGTCTGTCTCTCTGCCTCTCTGTTTGCCTGTCTGTCTGTCTGTCTCTCTGTCTGTCTGTCTGTCTGTCTGTCTCTCTGCCTCTCTGTCTGTCTGTCTGTCTGCCTGTCTCTCTGTCTGTCTGTCTGTCTGCCTCTCTGTCTGTCTGTCTGCCTGTCTCTCTGTCTGTCTGTCTGTCTGCCTCTCTGTCTGTCTCTCTGTCTGTCTGCCTCTCTGTCTGTCTGTCTGCCTCTCTCTGTCTGTCTGTCTGTCTGCCTGTCTCTCTGTCTGTCTGTCTGTCTGTCTCTCTGCCTGTCTGCCTGTCTGCCTCTCTGTCTGTCTGTCTCTCTGCCTGTCTGTCTGTCTCTCTGCCTCTCTGTCTGCCTGTCTGTCTGTCTGCAGTTCTTCAGTCTGTGTGGTGTTGAGGATCTGAAGTTACAGCGTCCGGCTCTCACCTCCACCCCCGTCTGTTCCCTCAAACACTCCACCAACACCAACCAGGACGACTCCTGTCTGCACTGCAGCCACAACCACACCACCCAGTACGTCAGAGGGGTCAGAGGTCACTCATGTAGTTTACGTTGGAATTGTGTTTTCTGTAGTGTATTGAGAGCCATCGTGATGTTAGACATGTAGTGAGACTAAAGTGAGCTGCTGTGGTTCAGGACGCCCACAGAGATCAGAGACAGGATTAGAGCGCTGTGGATGTCGGCTCCTCAAACACCGACACCGCTGAAGACCAGCAACAGCAGCCAGGACGAGGTGAGCGGACACGCTGCTGATAATACACTGCACCCGCCCTGTTCTGCTGCCTCACCGTCAGGGTTCAGGGTTCAGACTTGAGTTGTTTTCTGGAAGCACAACACAGTGTGTGTCTCTGGTTCAGGTGTCAGTTTGTTCGAGCAGGATGATGAATCTGACGTGGGAGGAGCCAGGTGTCGGTCCTGACAGCCAACAGTCCAGCAGCAGCTCTGAGGTCTGACCCACACAGATCTGCAGTCACAGACACGTTAGATCATCTCTGCAAACACAAAGTGACCTGAGCTCACAACAGCTGTCACTTCATTTACTGTCCATCCCACAAACGCCACTGTTCACTGCCTGAAATGAACCTCATGAACACATTTCACTCACAGTCTGTCAGTTAGCCCACCGTTTATTTCACTGGTTTTACACTTAAGTTTGGTGGAAACGTCTCTGAGCAGCAACAAAGACTCTGCTGATCCCCGTCCCGGTCTCAGGTCCTCACGGTGACGCCACTCTGAGTCAGGAGACCTCATGGAACTAAAACAAAATACTGTTCATGTGGACTTCTGTCCTTCAGGTCCAGGGAGAGAGTCTGCTGAGCTCCATCCTGCAGGTCCAGAGAGAGTCCAGGTCCAACTCACAGGTCCAGAGAGAGTCCAGGTCCACCTCACAGGATCAGGGGGAGTCCATCTCTGTCTCACAGGATCAGGGGGAGTCCAGCTCCATCCAGCAGCAGGTCCACAGAGAGTCCAGCTCTGTCCCAGGCTGTGAGGAGTTTGGCTGCTTCCCGTTGGAGGGACAGATGGAGGTGTGGTGGTGTCAGCAGCCTGTCGGTTACCGGCACTCTCCTGAATGTCCTGCATACAGACTGAACCCCTTCGAGGTGAGGACTGACCAAACACAAACACTCTGAGACCTGATCATGGAGGATCTTAATGTTGTGTGTCAGGTTCCTCTGGAAGCTTTGAACTAGAACTCTGCTGATTTAGTCCTTAAATCTCCCGTTCAGACTCAGACCAGCAGTGAGTGGACCTGCTAACACACATCAGTGAGCCTTCATCACCATCAGCACACACACACTGCCCTGCTGCCCCAAATACTCACTACAGCACCACATGTGGATTCATCCGCCGCTGAAAATAGTCCCCAACAAAGTCACTATTTCCTCCTGTTAGTTTGATAAAAACTACAGCGAGCAGCTGTTTGAAACATCAAACTATAGATCTGTGTTTGTAAAGTCAGACAGGACTGAGAGCCACAGACAGAAGTCAGACAGGACTGAGAGCCACAGACAGAAGTCAGACAGGACTGAGAGCCACAGACAGAAGTCAGACAGGACTGAGAGCCACAGACAGAAGTCAGACAGGACTGAGAGCCACAGACAGACGTCAGACAGGACTGAGAGCCACAGACATGTTGTTGGTCTGAGTCTGAACATGAGATTTAGTGATAAAGAACGAAGGACAGCAGCAGCCTGATGGTTTGATATCAGTAGCAGTGTTGATGGAGTCAGAGAGGAGCTCTTTGCAGGCTTGCTGCCTGAACATGATGCTGAGCGTGTGTGTGTGTGTGTGTGTGTGTGTGGGCAGCTGAGCAGTGACTTACAGGTGGTGATGTTTGGGAAAACAGACGATCAGATGCGCCTGACAGAGCAGGCCCGACTCTACGTGGAGCCCTGATCCTGATCCTCAGCAGCAGCTGGTGAGTCAGCCTGACTCTGCTGGTGTGGGTGGAGTCCTGGATGAGTGCTCTCTGTCCCTGAAGGTTTCATGGTGGCAGGTATTCTGCTGAACAGACGGAGGGAAGCGCTGCTCTCTGTGTTGCACTTTGAATGACTGCAGGTTTAATTTCATAATTTTATGTTGAGTCCAAATGAGCCGGCTGGTTTCACCAGATAAACATGACACATAATGTTACAAGTGAACGACACCAGGATCAGAGGACGGTAAATAAGCTTCAGGTACTAATGTGGACTGTACTGGAGATAAAAGCTGCACTTTGTGTTAAAGCATAGACGTTCAGTTTACACAACACGCAAATGAACTGTAACTTTCCTAAAACATGAATAATCTTACATTAATTACGTAAATAATAATGTTTTGAGAAGAAAGAAGTTCACATTGTTTCTGTGGGCAGTCTTTGGATGTTAAATGTAGGATGAGGGTTAACATGCAGAGTAGTGTCAGCAGAAAGGTAGGCTAGCCTGCCTGCAAGGTCAAACCCAGGGCAAAAAGAGCCCAATGTTAAATCCCTTGGATGTGTTCACACATGAAACTGATTGATTTATTTTGTTTGCAGAGATACCTGCTTTCATCATCTTCATCTTCATCATCATCATCATCAGCAGCAGCAGCAGCTCTATATGAGACGACCAGAGAAAGAAACCTGACTGAATCTGTCGACTTTTTATTACAATTATATTGTTAGTTTGTGAATCATGAGTCAGCGTTCACTGCACAGAGTCAGTTTATTTGATATGACTGATGTTTTATTGATTTATTCAGCAGTTAACAGAAAACATCTTCACACACTTTAATGATTTTATTTCATTGTACTTTTATTCAAACTGAGTTTTAACAAAAACAAACTTTTTAATGTATTATTTCTTGTAGTTTCACTGAATTATTTTGTAGATTGAATCTTTTTAAATGAGCTGTATGTCTGTCGTTTATCCGTGTTATTTATGTGATTTATTTCTTTGTATATCTGCCTGCTTGATGTTCCCAACATGTTTCTGACACAAAGACACTATATTTCAAACTAACTTTTGCACTTTGGATCAAAACTGAACTTTTGATTAAAACGTTGAGAATTTTACATTTTTAATTTTTTTGATGAGAAGAGAAAAACTCACAAATATCAGAATAGAATTGATTGAATTTATGTAGCATGTGACACTGAGTATTGATTGTAATTTATTGTTTTGTGTTTGAATCTTATTTAAAGTGAAGGTTTGGTACAAAATACAGTCAACATGTATTTATTCTTTTATTGAAATTGTTTTGCACATAAAACTAAATCTGCAGGAAACAGAACCTTTATTAACATGTTTCACAGACAAAGTTCAATAACAAACTGATGAGATGTGCAATAAAGTCAGTGACTGAACATGACGGTGTTGTTAATTTCAGTATTAATAAGAATACTGTGGACAGTGTACCACCTGTGTGACAAGCCGTCCACTCGTCTCTTTCACAGTTTTCATGCAGCTTCTTTTTTGTGACCAAAAGATCAAAAAGTCTCAGATCAGCAGCAAGAAGTTCAAAAGATTTAGAGACTGAGGCTTCCTGGACAAGATGAAAGTGAATTCCACATTGCAGTCCAAAATCCACAAAGGAAGGATCCTCCTCAGACTCAAGTACTGAACCACGTCAGACTCCACTCGGACGTCACCTGTGGGACTTGGACTTGACGTTGGAGACATGTGGCCTGACTCGGACATGACCTGGATGAGTGGGAGCAACTTTGACTTGACCTTTTGTGACTTGAATACGACCTGGATGACTGAAAGACGACCTGGGTGACTTTGTCATGACCTGGCGACTCAGACATTGTTCGTTACCTTAGCGAGCACTTGAGAGGCCAACCGGACGTGATCTCAGGGACTCAGCATTGACCAGGGACCTGATCTTGAAAACTAGGACCTGATCTTGACAATTGTGTCATGACCTGGGTGACTCGGACATGACTTTGGTGAGTCAAACGTGGCCTCAGTGACTCGGACGTGATCTCAGGGATTCAGAATTGAGCAGGGAACTTGGACTTGACCACACTGAACTTGACCTTAGTGACTCAAACACGTCCTCAAAGTCTCGAATGGGACCTCAGCGACCTGGATGTGACTTCAGCAACTTGGAAGTGATCTCAGTTACTTGGACTTGACCTCGGTGACTCTTTCATGAACTAGGCGACTTGGAGGTGACTTTGGTGACTCGAACGTGACCTCAGCAAGCATATGAGACTCTCACTCACGTGATCCAAGGAACAGAATTGATGAGGGACTCTTCGGACATGATCGCTGTGTCTTGGACTAAACTTTGTTGACTCAAAGATGAACTCAGTGACTCGAACATGACCATGTTAACTTGGAAACAACCTCAGAGACTCAGACTTGACCCCTGTCACTTGGACACGACCTGGGTGACTCAAAGATGACCTTAACACCTCGGGCATGACTTCAACTCAGATGTGACCTCAGAAACAACGAAGGCTTTGACCTCAGCGACTTGGACCTGATCATTTTCAGGTCAGAAGATAATTAAAAATACATGAGAATCAATAAGAAAGTAAATGTTCCTGAGAGGCGAGACTGGTTGCAGATCAGCAGTCTAGTCTGGCTGGAAGGCAGTGTTGATGGAGCCGGAGTCCAGAGGAGGGTGGGGAAGGTGGGGGCAGCTTTTCCTCCTGGACTTGGCCAGGACGCGGTGGAGGAGGCTGGGGGAGCTGTGAGGAGGAGCCACTGGGGGCCCGTCGAGTCCCAGGGGCCTCCGAATGCTGTTTTTCCTGAGCAGCTTCAGGGTATTGAGACCACTGCAGGGAAAACTACATAAATAAATGTGGTTCTGACTCGTACATGATGAATTCAATTCAACTTTATTGTCGGTATACAAAAATAAAACTTCTTTAAAATGAATTCTCAGATTGTTTCTACACGATGTATAAATAAAGTTGTGTTCCTATAAATAAAACATGCTCAGTGTGTTCGCTGGTGGTCATGTGATGTTGGTGCAGTTACCTCGTGCAGCCACAGGGGGTGTCGCCTGTCGTCACAACGACCGGCACCGACCCCCTCCTCACCAGCGTGGGTGTGGCTCTGGATGAAGCTCTGTCCTGCAGCACAAAGACTGTGTTACATCACGGCTGACTGCCAGCCAATCAGCTGCTGAGTTTATTTCTGCTGCAGCTGGACCAGAAAACCAGTCAGGACAACAAGGAACCACCAGAGACAGAATCCTGATCCACGTCCCAGATCCTTACTTTACCCATATTAAATAAATAAATAAATCCTGCATTCACTTTAAGAGGAACTTCACTTAAAAGGTCATTCAGAGTTTACATTTAAAGGTCAGTTTCCTGCTTAGTCCTCCTCCGCTGAATGATGTCATCTGTGGCACACTCACCAACAATCCCTTAAAATCCCCTTAATGAACCCTTCACTCCCCCTGAAAACACACAAACACCTGAATCTGAATCAGAGTGTTTGCAGCCAGAGATCCTTCATTTGTCCTTTACTTTGAAAAACCAAACCCCTTCAAAACACCTTAATTTGAAAAGCCCTTAATGAACACAGGATGTAGAGTTTAAGGGCTTCCTGACTTTCCCCTTAATTTCCTCATGACTGATGAGTTTACGGTGTTATTAAGGTTCAGGAGTTCTGGGTCATGTCAGGACTCTGAGATATTTAACAGCTTCACCACATTTGGACAGATTCATGAAACATTCACAGACTGGAACACATTAAGGGTTTTTAAGGGGTTTTCTGGGGTAAAACATCTTAAACTTTATACTTTACAAGGACCACACATTTAAATTTTGTTGATGTGAAAATTCAGGTTTTCAGCCCAAAACATCAGTCACCCCTCAACATGTCAGACTGCAAGAATGAATGTTCACACTCAAGAATTTAGTTTGTTCTTAAACGTATGAAGATCTGCACCTTCACATATTGTAAAAACTGATTAGAGGCTGATTATTAATTAATATTCAATATTCTTTGAGGTGGAGACCAGTAAACATCTGGATCAGCATCAATTTAAACTCGATGTTACAAAGAAATGTTTGTTTTGTTGTTTCTCCTTTTCCTTTTGTCAAATATATTTAAATTGTTAGAAATAAAAAGAGAAAAGTGACCTCATCCAACCCGCATCACAGGAAGCTGCTGCTAATTGGTTAATTACAGGAGCGTGTGTGTGTGTGTGTGTGTGTGTGTGTGTGTGTGTTTGTTAATCATTCATCAGTGTGTCACCTTTAATCTGCTTTAAATAGCTGCTGCTCAGCTCAGCAGGCTGTAAATACTCAGAGGTCAGAGGTCAGACTGATGTAACACTGATTAACACACACACACTCACACACACACACAAACACTCACACACACTCACACACTCACACACACACACACACACACACACACTCACACTCACTCACACACACTCACACACACACAAACACTCACACACTCACTCACTCACACACA
>VMKM01004343.1:0-18407 GCA_008360985.2 Macquaria ambigua | reverse complement strand
CCTGCTCTACACCCACTGCTGCTATTGCTGTTATTGTTCTTATTATTAGTATTGCTATTATAATATTGCTCTTAGTATTATTTCTGTTGGTGTTATCATCAATACCATTACCACAACTATTGCTTTGCATCTCTGTGTGAAACTGTATTGTGCTGCTGTATGTTCTCTTTCCTCCTGCTCTCTCTCTCCTGCTCCGCCCCTCCCCCTTCAACCCAACCGGTCGAGGCAGATGACCGCCCACCTAGAGCCTGGTTCTGCTCGAGGTTTCTACCTGTTAAAAGGGAGTTTTTCCTTGCCACTGTCGCCTAGTGCTTGCTCGTGGTGGGAATTGTTGGGTTGAGAGATAACTTTGTTATGATATGGCGCTATATAAATAAAACTGAATTGAATTGAATTGAAAGAGAGCAAAGAGAGTAAAGCTCAGTGGGCTTTAAGAGAATGAAAGAGAAGGCAGCCAGAATCTACCTGTCGTGTAGTCTGCTGTGCATTACATCATTGCTGTGCGCTCCAGTATATCTAACAGACACCTGTAGGCCTGTTTAGGGCTGTGTGCTGCTATTTCTCAGGAGTAGGGAAGTTAACAAGACATATATTTGCCAAATCAATCACTAAGTCTTCATCCCTGAAGAAGGCATGAAGCTCACCAAAAGTTACCTTCCCCACCTCTGTTAAAGTGCAGCACACAGCCACTTGCTAATCTTTTCAATGGGAAGCATCCTTGGACCTTTGTCCAAGAGCTAGGTGCATGTCTTCAGATGGAGCTTAGTCACTGTGCCGGGCACCTGTGGAAGAGGTGACGTAGCGAAACGGACCAGAGCTTCTCTCATATATTGGCACTAATACTCAGAGTCTGTTGCAATAAAACACATTTTAGTTATCTATCAGCATCATTTCCAATCAGTCACATGATGCTGAAAATCACTGCATGTCAGGTAGAAAGTACATTTTAATGTGAGATACATCCACATAATTTTCACTTTCCCTCAAACATTTAGACCACTTCATTTCTACAAATTATGAGACATTCTCATCAGAACCTATTTTTAAATAATGATCTTACAAACAGAATATCAATAAATGCAGACGCAAATAATTAATGGCATTGCTGCCAGTAGAAATATCTCCTGGTCATTCATTCAGCGTCTGAGAAGTAAAGTCCATTCACAAACTGTGGTTTGACTAATCACAGTATAAATAGAGAATAAGGTTTTTCATGCATGTGTGGATGCTTGTCTGACATTTCATTTTAAGGGGAAACATTCAGAGACTAATGTTTCTTGTTCTGTTTTGTCATGTGGGAGGACATGAATAAGCACTTAAGGCAATGGCAGTGGTAACTGTGTGTCCTTGTTATTATTTGGATAGAACATCACATTATCCTTGCAAATACAAACTCCAAGGTGTGAAAAGACGCTACAGAGCTGTTAAAGCTAGCTGACAGCTGATCCAGCTGAGAAACTGACGTTGCAAATGACGTCTGAGAAGAAAGGACGTCTCATTGCTATTGATTCCTCTTTCCTCACATCTGTTCCTTGCATCTCTCCTCATGGAGGGACTAAGGCTAAGACTTTGTTCAGACTGCAGGCAAATAATAATAATAATAACTTGCATTTATATAGCACCTTTCAGGGGACCCAAGGACGCTTTACACAAGAGGAGGCAGACAAGACAAATAAGACGAGAACATAAAATGATGGTAGCAATGACTGCCAGGGATAAATCAGATTTGTTTCTCAAATCAGATGTTAAAGACAGACTGTAAGTGATCGGATTGGATTTGTGTGTCCTGATATCACCAACATATCTGCATGGGTTTCTGTGGTAACGACAAAAGCATCAGTAACTACGTACGCTGGTGATGCGGCTTTCCAACGCGGAAGCATGAGAAATGGAGATTCATCATCTTGCCCTCCAAACAATCGTGCTGTCAGGTTGCGGTGCAGAACTGAGTGCATTTCCGTCACTCTGGATTAGACGTTGTCGTTGTGTGTCACATTGCGAGTGACGCAGAAAACACTTTGAAATCTAATTGGAATCACATTTCAAACCACCTCCAAATGTGGCTTGGATCTGATTTGCAAAAATCGGATTTCATGTGTTTTTTTGCTGTCCAGACTTTCTAAAATCAATCTGGAAAAACAGATATGGGCTGGCAGTCTGAGGCCTAAGACACAAGTAAAGCAAATCCACCACAAACATCGAAACAGCCCCCAGTCTCTCTCCCAGTCTGCTGACATCCATGACCAGTATAATATTGGTAATCCTGCTGGGTCTCCACAGGCTGCTCCTAAGGGAAACCCCAGCCTAAAGACTGCTGGGATGGACAGGTGGGTGGACCTCAGAGCTGCTCCACCTGCTGAGAGAGTCATTCCTGGTCACCTGTGGGTGCTGCAACTTGGAGGGAGATTGGCTGGGATTATGGGTCCGCTGTGATCTGCAGGTGTATGCCAACTTTATCTGCTGACGGTGACAGCCGCCATTATCGGCTGTTGTACCACACTGCTGCTGTTGGCCGCTAATACACTGCTGTGTCTTATTTCCACACATGCAGATTTCACCTACAAGGTATAACTACTCATTTAGCTGGAATGAAAATCTTGACAGGTGATGCAATAGTAAGTAAGGGGGCTGGGGCCCCCCACCCCCTCAAAGAAAATAATTAATTAAACACATTCACTCTATGCAAAACCCACACTGCAAAGAAGGTATCGGTAGCTGTGTTTCCATTAAACTGTCAAGCAAATTTTAAGCGAACTTTTGAAATGTTGCAAAAAAGAAATGGGAATTAGGCGCGTTTCCATCAACTGGTTTTGAGCGAATAAACTCGGCTCGTTGCAAAGCGTAGTTAGGTCAGTAGTTGGTGGTGTAGGCTACGCTTTACTCATGGCTGTAATCCGCCAGTAAACTGAAGAAGAAGAAGTAGAGGTTATCAAAGGGGAAAAAAACAAGTGGCCTTGGCCATCTAACTCATCTACAGGAGAAAAATGGAGAGAGGTCCTCAGGAATCTGTTTCTATTGTTTGAATTGTTCTTTCATGTCAGCTAGTGTCAGCCATGTTTCATACTGTCTGGAGACGAAGACAAATTAATGAGGAACGGTTCAGCAGAAACAGCTGATCAGTCATGTGACTTCAATCTTCGCTACGTCAGAACTTATTTGGCAAAGGCGTTTCCACATACCATTTAGTGCTGAAACGTTTTCTACAAAGGCAAAAACCACCTCAAGTGAGCGTCAAGACTTTTGCGCAAACTGAGGAAGTTTTATCACATTTTGCCGTTTCCATACAGCTTTTCTAATGCGATCAAGGGTGTCACTTTGAATTGAAAAGTGGTGGGGACATAAGGGCTCAGATGAAAAAACATTTTTTAAACGGTCTTCAACATAGGCGATTTTAGGCAGTGTCATGGGGGGTTCGAGGTCAGACTAGATAATTACAGCAGGTTGGGGAAGAAATTGCATAACAACACATTAAAAGGGCATAACCTAGGCTACTACAGAGTCGACAATACAAAAGTACTCAGCATAAAACCCACAATATCGACTGCACCAGTAACAGTCATCCATATGCATCATTGGACAATGTGCATTTGTTGTTTCTATATTTACATTGCATTGTATGTTTTCTGAACATTTTAAACAAATGATGCTTTTAAAAAGTGATGGGGACAAAATCGGTAATTTCAAAAAGTGGTGGGGACAGTCAGCATCCCAGTGTCCCCAGTGTAATTGACACAATATTTCAAAATGCGCATAAAAATATGTTTATAGAAACACGACTAATGGCTGTTTATCTCTATCTGTTCTAAACCAGTAAACCTGACTTGGAAGGAACCGGGTCCCTTCTCCAGGCCAGCGGTGCTCCTAACATGCCAGTGTTTTTACTCAAATGCATAAACAAAGCAAAAAAAAAGCTGCTGCAGCAGGGGATAGGCTGAACCATGTTCCAACAGGAACATAGCAATTTGGACTTACTCTTTGTTGTTGATGTTTTCCTCCAAAATGACAATCATGAATGAGACGAGGGGGAGCATGTGGTAGGAACCGAGAGACATAATGAGCGACGGATGAAAATGAAATGGGTTTGAGGGCGGCATGGGGAGGTAAAAATCTCAAAAATCTCAGCCAGGAATTCTGCCAGTCACACCACACTCCATCTCAGCTTCTCTAATCTCATTACTCTCAGACAGGGAAGGGGATTAAGATTTTATCCTCTTGCCGAATCATGGATGTCTGCCTGATGTTAAAATTCGCCATCTACTTTACTCCCTGCAGCTAAAGTTCATTCTTTAGCTATCAACTCCTATCAAAAGTGCAGAGCTCCACGGCTCTCAAGAGTGCCTCTGCTTGTTTCTACACTGAGCCAATGAGCCATATATATTACAACACAAGTTATCAAAAGAGAAACCAAATTTCTGGTGTCTTTATGGTGTCTATGTCAAAATGTATGTGCCTCTCTGGACTCAAATGTCATTTTATATTTGACATCTCACATAATGAAAGCTACAATAAAAAAATCAGCTGCTGTTAGCACCTCGAGGAGTTGTTCAATGGAGCTGATTGAATAAAAGGTTTCACTATTAATAAGGGGTTGTTTTGGCCATACAGTCTGGTTGGCTGAAGGCACATTATAACCAGGTTTATATTCATGTTGAAAATAGAAAACATTGTTTTGCTAGCTGCTAATTAGAAACAGTGTTGTCAGTCTTTCATACTTTAGCTTTTTTCTTTTTTTTTATCTTTGTGTCTTGATGACATTGCTGATATCTTATTTAAACCAATGCTCAGAATACAATGCTGCAATTTTATTTCTGATGATTCCCATCCCACTTATTTTGCATTTTACATTACATTTTTTTATCATCGTGTAAATGAATGTAACACTTGAAAAGACGATCAGATGATGAACTCACTGTCTTGGAACAGTGAACACCTGATTGACTGCAGTGACTCATCTGGTACATTTGTAATTGCCCATCTAATGAAGTTTTATTCACCTTGTTATGTCCATTGTCTGTTTCCTGGCTACGGATAAACTCACAGGAATAAATAATGAATGGCTGAATCATCTGTTACATGAACTGGATCATCACAAACTTTGAAATGTCATTGAGCAATGTCTTTGTTTTTACAAAACTTCCATATTACCCTTCTTGTTTCATCTGACAAATGCAGAAAATGTACACGTCTGCCACAAATATGGCAGACATGCACATAAGTAAACACAAACACTGTATATATCTGGTTTCACAAATACAGCTGTTTCATTACTTGAACAGCTTAAACATCCATCCCGGAGAATCTGTATAAGCACTTGCATGTTGATCAACTTTACTGCAGGTACATGTTTGGCCAAGCAGGTCATGTAGAGCCAGTATAGGTCAACAGCACATCAGGCTCTCCAGGCTGAGCTGAACTCACTGTTGGGAAGGAAGGAAAACATAATTAATAAAAGCAAGGCAGCGGCAAATATTTCACACTTTCACCCTCTGAGCCAGCCAGGAACAAACATGTCCCCTCATTTGGTCCAGTAATTGTAGCACTACACACCTTGGACTAATCAGTGTACCTGTACATGCTCTGTACGAAAGTAAAAGTGTTTTTGTGTGTGTGCGTTAAGTGTGTGTGCACTCTGTAAGACTTGGATAGTGAAGTGGGCCTTGTAGACAGGACTGCTCTGGTCCTAAAATATTCCCTGCCAATCTGCGTTGATGACAGATTAGACATTTTCATACCAAACAAATAACATGTATTTTAACTGTAATGCTTCTCAACAAACACATTCATATCTAAAAACTCTCATATCTCAAAACACTGATGCTTCCTTCCAGGAGGTTTGAGGCACAAAAATCTCTCTTGGAACCTGACATGTTTATGGTTGAGTATTCATATTTCTTTGATGTTTAGTGTAAGAGTGCTTATTGAATGAATACAGAATGATGTGAATGCATACCCAAAAAAGCCTGACAACTTTGTAATATATATATTTTTTTTAAACTTTGAAAGTTTAAATGGACTAATTCTACGGTGGCCCTGAGAGCTCAATGCACTGCAACTTGCAAATAGACAAAACACAAGCAAATTAAGGAAACATCTTCACCAATTTGACAACACATGGGCAGCATTTAGAAAGAAAACACTGCAAATAGAGAAAACACAACCAAATACAGAAACACTGCAAGTAGCACAGACGACAACGGAAACTGTTTCCAGGGGACACTAAAAAGTGATGCACACGACTGGGACGCACTTGCATGGATGTATAAAGAGAACTGGATACAGCGTCGGAGGCGGGGCCCCGTTCATTCCTATGAAAGTTGTTCAGTGGCGCATGAAGCCAAAAATGTTCGACTTCCCGGGTATATAGCACTTCCTTTAGCCCCGCCTCCAAACCGCTCCGTCTCAGACTCACTCACATGAATGGCAGTGACTCTATAACTCTGGATTCGGCAATTTATGCATTTTACAACTTTTAGGACATAATGATTTAAATAAGGGCTATATAAGTGTTCATACTGGCTAGTTGTTGTACCTCAAAAAAAATTATCCGCTGATTTACAGACGTCTCTTTCACAATGTAAGTCTATGGGAAAAAGTCTCTTGGGGCCAGTGTGCATCACGTGACGGACCCGGAAGTTGTAATTACACGGTTTGGCCACTATGTCAAATTGGCTTCAAAGCCTGGCGCTCTTCCTGGGGGCTTGCGCACTTGTCGTCCCACCGAAAAACAATTTAGCTCATTTTCCAACACCAATTATAGACCCTTTTACAGCCGACGTCATCAAAAATATGCGCACGCATTTTGGCAACGGAAGTGGCGTTGTGCCCCAACCACCCAGACAAGTTAGCAAGTTTTAAACATTGAATTAAAAGTGTTACCAGCATCAAAATGTCTGGCTGTTGTCTGTTCGGTTGTCAGAATTGATATTCCAACAGCGGACTCAAGTTCTACAGAATTCCGACAGGATCACAACCGTTTCAGAGCAACCGGCAGCGTCTATGGCTGCAAGCTATTAAACGCGTTGACTACAACTGGACTGAGGACACGATCAAAAATGCTCGTGTTTGTAGCGCCCATTTTATATCCAATATATATGTTTTAATGTTATGACCAGGGCTTGAAATTAACACTTGGTCTCCGCCAAAATTTATATGTGGCTAAGAAGTCTGTAAATTCTTGATATTTTAGCATATATCCAACCTAAGCTTAATCAGGTTTTGACTGCAAATCAATAATATTGCCACTTTGTGTAATTCATGAAAACGTTAGTTTCATGCCCTGGTTAAGGGGAGAAAATGACAGTAAAACAGAAGCAGAATTCGAGCTCTGAACTATGCTAGCTAGCAAGTCAGCAACACAAAATACTACTTACCATGCCATGCAGGTAAAATTCGCTGTTAGGACGTAGTTTTCTGCTTCGTTAATTATAACCCAAGCCTCATACATAGTAGTCTTGTGTCCTTGTCTTTGACTGGGGAGTCTATGTCATGTATTTGACACATGACCACAGATAACGTAGTCGTTAGCGTATAGTGACTTGTATGCTCGTAGTTTCTCGCTGGTGAAAACGCTAGGTTTCTCCATCAAATACGTGTATATATCTGGCTCCATTACTTGTCTGCTACCCACACAGTAATAGCACACAGATCTGGAAGTCGGTCACCATTAGTCAAAGTCAGTTTGTTTAGGTAGCATTCATGATCTTTGTTGATTAATGCCCTTCCATAGATTGACAAGTTATTGCCGCCTGTCATACTTCTGTTGCCAAAATGTGCGTGCATGCTTACGTACGTCGTCATTGTTTACAAACTGTAAAGGGGTCTATAGACAGCCGAATTCAAGGGTTTATGATCTACGTGGAGTAGAAAAAAAATGTTGATTAGAATGTTGATAGTTAGGCTATAATCAGAGTAACTGAATACCAGTACCAGTCCCCTCTCTATTAAAACCTGTCCGTCACTGTCAGTGTTTAAGTCTAACATGAAAAAACGCCTGTGCCATAGTTAATGTGCTCAGTGTTTATGTGTTATGTGTTTACGTTTGCTTCATTTATAATTATTAATATTACTACTATTTTTTTCTTCTTCTTTTTTATCTTATCTTAAGGAAACAAATATCCATAGTATTAGGATAAATTGTAAATAATAGAGGTGAGGTTTTTACTATAAGCCCTCTGGGTCTGCTTTCTATATTTTGTTACATATTTGTTTTAATGTGTTACAGCAGCTCAAGGACAGAATAAGTACAGACAGACAGAATAAAATACAAATAAAGACTAACAATAGAAACTATACAAGTCATTAAACTCAAAATTACAGTACACGCGACCAGTGTTGCACTTAGCCTAACAGTTTCATCTCAAGTAAAGTGACATAGTCGTGGTATAACAGTATAACATATTTACATGCTATGGTAAGAAATAGTAAAAATATAGTACAGTAAACAGTATGAAATATAGTATAAAGTGAGATGTAGTACAACAATATAAAGATATATATTATATACTATAGTACAGCAGTATAGCATATTATTATTATTATTATTATTAATAGTCTATAAATATAATAAGGTGTAGTATGAGAATTATATTATAGTAGTAATATAATGATAATAATATTAGATTTAAATAGTATATACAGTATAAACAGTAGTCTAACAGTAGTACAATATAGTAAATAATAAAAGAAAATAGCGAGTAGTAAATAGTATACCGGTAATATAATAGTATAAGAAGTATAATAATATATATATGCATAATATATATAATGTTATGTATATTGTACAATTATACTCCAAATATTGCAAGAGTCACTCCTCAATATGATCTTGATTTGAATATGGACACCTAAGTGGTTAAGAAATTTTGACCTGTTAAAAAGTGAAGGGCTTTCCATTTTTTCCAGTCCGTTCTAGTCCCGCCTTCTGGACAAGTTGCCCTTTCCAATATGGCGGCGACATTGACATTCGATCCAGAGTCTCCGTATATATGTCTATGATGGCAACAACAAGCTTGTCGCAGCCATATGCATCACTTTTTAGCGTCCCCTGGAAACAGTTTCCGTTGTCGTCTGAGCTACTTGCAGCACTTGCAGTATTAAATCTGTAACTAAATAAAAAGGATTCCATGGAAAACGAAAATTATATTTAAATGTAATACTAAATGTATTACAGTTTTGGTCAACAAATAAAAACTAAACAATAATGTAAAATGTGAACGAATATGTGAACCAACTGCTGTTTTAATGCAAAGTCTTATTCAACAACGTGTGCATATCAAACTTTGCAAAAATATCTGCCTTCAGAGGTTGATTGAGCTGCTTGACCTGTTGCATATAATAATAAGCAGGATTTCAGTGATGCTATGTCTCTGCCAGTAATGTTAGCTACAGATTTCAGACAATTTCAGCCACAATACCACTAAAAAAATCAACAAGAAGCAGCAACAAAACAGCAAAACAGGACAGGCACAGGCAGGGCAGCACACCGACATTTATAAAAGTAAGCTAATATAACATAATCAAAGGCTTTGGATAAGAAGGTGGCACCACTTTCAGTTAGTTGGCAATCTTTAATGTTTATGCTAGTAAACAGGATTAATATAGGCTGTCAGTCATCTAAACCTTCCCTTTAAGCTAAACCCAAACAGTGAATAGTATTTTAGCGAACAAGTGAGTGAATGCAGCTTCTGAATGATCTCGCTGCAACATGAGCAATGTGTGTGTGTGTGTGTGTGTGTGTGTGTGTGTGTGAAGCATTACAGTCTGGCTCCAGAATGCCAAGAAGACATAAGAGTTAAAACTGCATGACTAAAATCAGACTGAAGCTTCACTTTATTTCATTATAAGAAAACTAGATTTTAAAAAATCTGACCCGACAGTGGCACTGCTGGGAGGTCAGGAGCGAGGGTCAACAAAATCTGATGGGACATAATCCCAGTGTGTGTACAAATATCCCCATATGGCCAAAAAAGGGTTAAAGCCCACAAAACAGCAGGGCGACTGTTTGAGACTGGCGAGCACAGCAGTAGTCTCCATTAACCTTCACCAGAAACTGTTTGAGGCAACATCAAGTCCAACAATCAGGGTTTAAAAAAATTCTGCCGCCGTCAATTTTATAAGAAAGGACTGCATTAGTCTGGTACATACACTTGGAAATCTGTGCTTCCCACTGAGTTTAAAACTTTCTCACTGGCTATTTACAAGGAAAACGACTGCTTATGAAGTGACTTTGATTTACCATGGTGTAGTGTGTGTCTGTGTGTGACGTGTCTGAAGCCGCAGTGAATTCCAGACATAATGTGAGAAAATGTTGATTAGATAGATAGATGCCTCCCTTTTAAGGCAGCAGCTTCAGCCCACATAAACATACATTTAACAGCAGAAAGCTATCATGTGGATGTCAGCTTTGGTGCATGTTTTTTTGTTTCTTGACAGAGCTTCGAGCTGGTATAAATGACATCTTAATGGATTCCTCTATGTATGCTTCCTGGAGGCCCTATATATCACGAACACCTTTACTACTGTCAAATGGGAGAATGGAAGGGTGGGGGGGGGGCTCAGTTTATGCTCTTATGTGCTTCATATTTGTGCATCCACATACCTCAAGAGCTGTGTGATTCCAGGTTATTTCCAGATGCTTTAAGACCTTATTGATGAGAGAAGATGAGATAAACTTTCACCGTTTAACTGTAGGTAATGCAATAAATAGACTTCACAGTCCAGCTGAGCTCACCATACAGAGGAAAAACATATTGTCTGCACCCAAAATGTTCCCTCATTTCCCTCTATTTTAAACAGGCTTTGATCCCACAATTGTAGGATCAGCATCGCTGTACACAGAGCTGATTTCCTCCTGGCTGGTCCGCATCAGAAAAAGAGCAAGCTTAGCAAGTTGTTTTATCTCTTATTCTGTATTTCTGTAAGTTGTTTCATAATTATTTTTGATTTAATTTGCTGCATGGGCAGATCATTGTGCCAGTTACAAGATAATTCAATTGATAAGTGATAGTATATTCTCATTTAGGAAAAATCAATCTATTTGTGGTTATTTTACACCCAACAAAATAAGTTTGACTAGGTCAGAGTCAAATATTTGATTAAGCTTAGCATTTTTTATACTATAGGTATTCTATTTCAAAACCTTACAGATGGTGCTGCACAAATAAGTTTTACTGTGTTAATAGGCAAGGTGAGGTAATTTATATATATAGTACATTTCTTACACAGTGGCAGTTCAGTTAGAAATTGCGTAAGATAAGTAAGACAGAATTTTAAATGGCAAAATCAAAGTGGGATAAAAGTTTATATAATTATTAAGTGTGTTTCCATCCACCTGTTTTTATGCATAAAAGAATGGGGGAAAAAAACTTGAAATATCAACCCCAATATGTTTGAGGTTTGATTGGGGCTCTTTTAATTATGTCATCTCATTATGTCCTCTTCTTCTGCAGTGGTTTCTGTGTCATTCAGCCACCTAAGGAAAGATTGCAGTACATAAAAATATGCAAACCGGTAATTTCTTATGCACCAAACCATTCCAAGTATTTTGTGTGTGACGCTCACCCCTTATAGAACTTACAGAAGGATTCAATGAGGAGAGAAAAGTCATTGAAATGAATTATGTTGGTGCTGTATTTGCTGCTGTGCTGTCCAGTTTGAATTCTAATGTTGCATTGATACTTGTAGTAAGTATATAGAGGGAGTGGGATGTGAAAAATAAAAATACCTGTATGCAAATTACAATAATGTAATATGATGCAAAACAAACTGCAGTACAAAGCAGTAAAAATGCTCCAAATGATGCTCCTCTTTTGTTCAAACATTAGTGTGGCGTGTATATGCGTGTTCCCTGTCTCTCTCCACTCTATGGCTCGCTATCGGCTCCGAGTCTGAACTAATTGGAGGTATACGCTGTGCGCATAACAGCAGCAGAGAAGCAGAGTGCAGTGCATGCAAGTAATGTGCACAGAATGTGATCTAACGTCAAATACATCCATGACAAAAGAACATTTTTAACAGAGACAGTGGAGTAGAAAGGCTGATCTGATTGGGGGGTTTCATATCGATGCTACTGATACTCAAAACAAGTCATGGTATTGGTTGTATCAATCATTATTTTACATTGTACAGGGTTTCTACTTCATGTTTTGTTCTACAAATTATCAATCATCAGTTCTCTGTTTACTACTTAATTCTTTGAAAGAGTGACATGGGCCGTATGGGTGGTGCTGTGTCTCCAGGTGGGTTTTGGTGGGCCGGTCTGAGTCAAAAGTCTCGGGCCACTTTTTATTCCCAGTCCACCCCTGGTTGAAAACCATGTTTTATATGTCATCTTAAAAGAGAACTGCCTTTGCATTATCCCAGACTGCAGACAGTCTGGGATAATGCAAAGGGGCAAGGAGAGCAGGCAGAGAATTGGAAGTAGCCCAGCTGAGAGACAGATGAAGGGGGAGAGAGACAGAAGAAACAGAGAAAATAAGCCGAGGTTCAAGGTGGCAAACAGAGTGGATATCAGAGAAATTGATAGAAACAGTATTACATACTGGGAGATGAAAACACCTCTCAATTTCTGACATTTGTTTAATGGAATATAGAGACAGCAGCACCTAAAGATTTAAAGTTTGGGGATTTAAAACAACCCTCAAGCAAAGGGCCAGACACTGAAATTGAATAGAGGGACAGCACTTGATGTTGTCAACACATAGATCATTGCTGCAGCCCAGAGCTGCACTGCTGACACATCCAGAGAAGAATTAATGCTCCTTTGTCTGATCTTCTGGCCCTCAGCTTGCCAATATAGAGAGAAAAATAGAGAGCAGGTGTGCTTTCTCATGCTATCTATGTCTAGCCTGTTTGTCCATATCTTCTTTTGTGTGTGTGCGTGTGTGTGTGTGTCATCACATTTACAGGGATTTCACTGCCCTGTTTTTGATTGGACCTCAAAACAAAAGTAAGGTTATTTGCTTGTCGTCTTTCAGACAGAGCAAAGCATGGATTCAGACTTTTTATGAATCGGCATCATGATGTAGTTATTTCAGCATCCTTTTGATCTGTTTATTGCAATAATTCACAGCAAAATCTGATTATTTTGGTTCATATTGCTGTAGTAGTAAATCCCAGATCCCTATCAAACTGGGCAATGGTCAGCCTCAAGTAGAACTGGAAGAGTCATCCAGATGCAGTTCGTGGAGAAGGCGGTGAAATTCCCCGAACTGTGTGCGCCTTCAGATGATGTTATGGACCCAGAAAGGCGAATATTCGTGTGTTGTGTTTATTTGTTAACAAATGATCCCGCGGTCAAACTTGTGCAAGTAAGGCAAGGCGAAACTTCCTTTCGCTTTTGGTGGGAACAAAGCATAAAAACTTCCCCTTTCTGTCACTGTGGGAGTCACATCACAGATAATGAGACTTCCCATCTCAAAGCTTCCGTCAATCTTCCCTTGTGCAGACCTTTGATCAATCTGTAGACGCAAAATGCATTAAGGTTTGCATTTACTTGTCACAATCATCAATCCAACCAAAAGGTGTGCAAATACATTGTGATTCATCAAACCAAGCATTAACTGGCATACTTTTTGTTGCAACAGGTCCGTCAGGAATTCAATTTCAAGTTCAATTTGGAAGTTGCAGGAGGGGAGCGACTTACCAGAAATATTACTGTTTGTTTGTTGTTTTTTTTCTGTAAAAGTTACAGAGGTGGAAAATGAAACTGTGAGAAAATCCTGTTCTCAGTCTGTCATAAACACCCAACAACATACAGGTCGTGACGCACATGTCAAATGTGCCTACACGCACACACACACACACGCACACACACACACACACCAGAAAACCTGAGACGAATGAACTTCTGTGCTGCCTAAGCAATTGAGAAGCTGTAGAAAAGAGCTGAAAAGAGCTGAGCATTAAGAGGAAAGACAGAGGGCGATTATCACTTTGCTGGGACTATAAACATAACCTGTTGTCCTGAATCAGGCCTTTATGCTTACATGACCCCTCTGTTTATGTTCACACACATACACACACACACACACACACAGTATACACAGGCAGATTAATACATGCAGCTGTTCACCATTAAGCTCTACTTTTACTTCTCGTTAGCTATTCAGCTCAATGCTTTGGTGTGTTCAGGGACACTGAGGGAAATAAAACTTTTTTGGGTGTTACCATGGAAACTGACTTTCTGTGACAAGACGTCAAAGATGGAGAGGCAGTCAGAAGGCCACACACTGATCACAATCTTTTTTGAAGGTTAGTGTGGTTACAGTGTCGCATATGGTTTTACTTTTTATCTTCTATTGCATTTCCATTATCTACTTTCCTGTTGCATTACAGGAATTTGTATTGCTGCCCTAGTTTTCATTTTGGAGTGGTTCATCACTCTGTACAAAAGTTAAGTGTTGTATAAATCTAATAAAGAAAAGCATGCTAACATTTGCTAATTAATACGAAACACAATGTACAGCTGAGGCTGATGGGGATGTCATTAGTATTTGGTCAGAAACCAAAGCAGAAATTAGTTGACGCTGTGATAACTTTTCAGATTTAAAAAAATCCTGTCTGTGAGTATTACAAACTACTTTAAACACATATATCTCTGAGTTCCTGGATTGTATTTCATGTCTCTTTTGGTACCTAAACAACACAACCCCACCAACACAGCCCCTGTGCTGTTTTAATGCAGGTCTGAATCCTCGCTGAGAGACCTGGATACAGCGCCACCGCTCAGCCTTGCTGCCAGTTTGCCACAGTGGTCACTCATGTTACTGCACAGTAAATTCCCCAGTGTAAAATATGCAGTGTCAAAGTACATGGACTCTTTCAGAGTTATTACAACAACAGCTCGAGTAAGATGCCCCCCAGTGTTGGTGAAAATGTTCATAGTTAAAAGACGTGGTGTAAAAAGTACTCTGAAAAGCCCCGCCCACCTCCTTCTCGTTTCAAACGGACCAGAATTTTCTCAGCTCCATTTTCTCCTCGTGGAAAGACAGCGGTAAGTTTCTCCTAATCACCTATTAAACCAATTATTTGGCATTTCAACATAAGCAGCATATTAGAATAACTTTATATTGTTGTTCACCATACACTCCAGCTGGTTTTGTGTCTTAAAATACCGAATTCCAAAGGGCTAACGGGACTGAGTTGATGGCTAGCTTAAATGTACGAGCAACATTAAGCTAATTAACGCTAACTAGCTAATGGCAAACTAGACTAATGTTGGCAAGAGGTAACATTAACGTTGTCAATGTGTAGAGGTGAGTGTGTTGTATTCTTTGTAACGTCCATAGATTCCAGTAAAATAGCAAAGACTGCATGTGTGGGGAGTTGGCTAAACTAGCTAACGTTAGCTAATGTTACGTGTGCGCGCGCGGGCAGTCCTACAAGGATTAACACTAACTAGAAGATGTAACGGTAACGTAGCCTTAACAAATTAGTTTCGTATGAATTAGTCACTGCATATAATCAGGTAATTTTTGGCTAGTTAAACTAAATGAGGAGTTTTCAAACTAGAGTTACTTTACTGTTAAATTACTTTCGCAGCCCTTTCTAATGTGTGTTTGGCAGTAGCTAGTTAAATTTAACTTGACAGTGTTTTCGTTACCACGAAATAAAGACAGACTACTTTTATTTCACGTGGACATGACAGGAAAATTAGCATCAGCCACCAGCCAAATGCTGGTCAAATATGATAGTGGCTGGTTGATTTCAGACACAAAATAATGATTTACTATTGAGTGGCTGGTGAATTTGAACATTTATCTGTTAGTGGTTGGTAGATGTTCACATTTTAAAAAGTTAGTTTCCAACCCTGGATATAATATTTCAACCACAGATGGTCTTCCTCATGTAAAAGTAAAGAAGTGAACACACCTGTATTTAATAGGCAAATAGGCAATATTGTTGCATAGTGAATTTTATCAATGTGTCCCTTGGATAAAAGTCAAAACGACAAACTGTGAAACAGGTAGAATGGCAAATTGCTGTGAAGCTAATGGCAACGCATAGTGGTAGTTCTTTAAAATCAAAAAGTCAATGTATTTAATCAGGTTTATACCCTGATATAAGCTAGCTGACTTTATTTCCCCTTTATTCCTTTTATTTTTCTACTTTGTTTTTCAGATTTGTCCGTTATGTGCTATGGTCCGGTGATGGTAAGTAACATATTAGATAAGTTAATATTAACATTAGTCTTTGCTTACATGCATGTCAAAATGGTTTCTGCTTGCACATCTCAGAGACTCTACAAAGCCTAGTGGCTTTAAATTTGAAAATAGACTAATTCTGATAGTGATTTTTAAAGCCCAAATCGACCAATACGATTTCCCCGTCTACTGTAACATGCCAGAAGGAGCTGATGCTACTGTCAGAGTAGCTTTGTGTTGTAGGTCATACTACAGATTCAGTTTTAATGTTTTTACAGATACCATCATGTTGATTAAAACAAAGATCGATACCGAACAGAAATATGTCAAGATCAGTGAACCAAGCCTGGATGAATTCCTGAATTCTGGTAAGCCATCAGTAACACGCCATTGTAAATACAAAAGGAAAGTGGATGTGTCAGTTCATGACTTTTGTGATTGACGATTGTTCTACCGTTTGAAAATAATCTCTCACTTTCTGGCAAGCTACCTTTTGGGCATCTCCAGAGGTCACAGCAATCAAGGGCTGACTTTTGTTGGTCGGCTTAGTTGAGTTTTGTTTCTCACCTAACTGGTGTGGTATCTAGGGATCACTGTTTTTTTGAAAGTTGAGTAATGAAAGTTGGTAGGCCAGACAGTGTGACCAGATCAGTGGCATGGTCAAAAGGTATAACTGAGGGCATTTCGGGGGTATACCCTTTGTTAATCTTGAGCATTTCATATAGAATGACTCTCTGTGTTTTTTCCCTAAGCTTTCATGAAGTTCTCCATCCCACCTGTCAGTGAAGGCATCAGAGTTTATGATGAGACAGGAACTGAGGTGGATGCAGACGTATTTCAAGAAGTAGCACAGCTACCCAACGCTGGTGTATTTACTATCAGATTTGAGGACGGTAAACTTATTCTCTCTTGATTCCCATTTCTTTCAGCATAGTCCATGGAATGTTGACTAAGACACTTTTTACACTTTTAGATTGTGAAAAAAAACGACAAATGGTAGGTGTTTATTTGCTTATTTTTTCTCTCCTCCCTCTTTCTCCTGAACTGCACTTAGGTTCCCAGGGAACAACTTCATCCGCCAGTCCACTGCCTGATGTCCTAACCAATTCAGCGCTGGAACTTTCAGCCTGCAGCTCTGATGATACAGTCATCCTGGATGAGGATTACAGCCCTTCCAGAAAACGGCAGAAGGGGGATAAAGATGCCAGACATGTAAATTGATGTGTAAAATGTGTTTGTTGTGACAGCTTCCTTTGGGGATTGCACACATTTTTGATTGTTATATTTTTTTGGGTGTATTAACTGTCAATTGTTCAATATTGTTTATTTTTTGTGTTTCACAGTTGGTTGAATCAGCACTGACCAAGAAACCAGGTGGAGACCGTATTGTCAAGGAATACAACCGGACGAAAGGTCTGACTGACTCCTCACGGCGACAGATGGTTAACATCCTCGCTGCAGATATGACTGAAACTCATGGGTAATTCGGATGTCTTTTTTTTCAAGCAGAACTTTTCTTCCATGCTTGTGACATTTGACATGTGACAATACATTTCTTCCATGCTCGTGGGGAAAACATCAATATTTATTAAGTGCCATTCTTTAATTCTCATTGCTCTGAAACTTATTGTAAGCATTGAAATGAATAGACCTATTTACTTTGCTCTCGTCAGGACGGCACCGCCACGGCATGTGAGAGAGATGTATGCCCGAGGCATAGTTGCCCTGTTCCCTTACCTGATGGATCCATATTCCAAAAATGGATATGTAAGCCTTTTTAAGTGTTCTTGTTATTAGACAGTTGAGAGCAAATTATTCCTACTTTAGGCCATACTGAAGAAATAAAGAAGAAAAGGCCACCAATGCAAGTAAATATTATAACACCAGTGCGCCCGAATTTAATTTACGGGTTGCACAACTTAAAATTAGATTGCAGACTAAAATGGTTGCGCTTTAGAGACCTGATGCATACTATGAAAATAGTGAATTGCTATTTCCAGTGTCCAAAACATTTAGATCACACAAGTTATCCTGTATTGCATTTATCCAACTTCATAATTTTAACCAACTGCTGCTGTTTTCATAACTAATGATCCTGTTAAAACTTTGAAGGAACATTTCTATGATGGTGAAAGTGGCAGTGGTTACTTAGCATGGAGGCTCAAAACCATCCAGAGGAAAAGTGCTTCATCAGAGAGCAGAAGGTCATCAGGTCAGCTGACTGGTGGAGGGCCGACAGCTAGAAGAGATGCTGCATTTAGTCCT
>VMKM01004342.1:0-18418 GCA_008360985.2 Macquaria ambigua | reverse complement strand
GTATGATTTGAAAACGTTGTTTAGTTTTGAGCACAGATAAAACTGTTTTGAGCCGATTCTTTGATTTTGCAAGAAGAGTCAGAGGTTCTGTGAGTGTAGTTTGAAAATTGCGGTTTGTGTTGTGAGTTTTGACAAAAGGGTGGAAGGTTTCAAGAAATGTGTTTTATCAATTGTGAAAAACTGTAATAAGAGCCGTCAGTCAGAGCACACACCTGCTGCCTATTGTAATGCTGCATGTGTGTGTGTGTGTGTGTTAGCTGCTGTAATTAGCATGTCTTATCTCTGTGGGCTGGACGCTGTAGCTAAATGCCATCCTGTCTCTGTGATCCTGTCGATAAACCGTCTGCCTGAAATTAAAGGTTCTCTGAATCACACGCAGCTCGTCTCTGATTGGACGATCAGCTGATGAAAACAGCTGGAGGTCGGCAGCAGAGGACGATGAATAAAGTTCAAATTAATTCAATTCAATTCAGTTTTATTTATATAGCGCCATATCATAACAAAGTCATCTCAGGGCTCTTTTTCATATAGAGCAGGTCTAGACCGACTCTTTATATTTACAGAGACCCAACAGTTCCCACCAGGAGCAGCACTATGCGACAGTGGCAAGGAAAAACTCCCTTTTAACAGGTAGAAACCTTGAGCAGAACCAGAACCAGAACCAGGCTCTGGGTGGGCGGTTATCTGCCTCGACCGGTTGGGTTGAAGGGGGAGAGAGAGAGCAGGAGGAAAGAGAACATACAGCAGCACAATACAGTTTCACACAGAGATGTAAAGTAATAGCTGTGGTAATGGTATTGATGTTAATATTAATAGAAATAATATTAATAGCAATATTATAATAGTAATACTAATAATAAGAGCAATAACAGTAATAGCAGCAGCGGGTGCAGAGCAGGAACACTGGGGCAGCAGGTGCAACCATAGATCCAGACTCTACAGCTCCGGAGGCAGAAACACCTGCAGAAAGCAACAGAAGGAGAGAGAAAGGGGAGAGAAAGCACACAACTACGGGAAGAAGCTGAATTAGTAACAAGCATTGATGGGATATGAGGGCGTACAGATGGAGAGGAAGAGGAGGAGAGAGGAGCTCAGTGCATCATAGGAAGTCTCCCGGCAGTCTAGGCCTATAGCAGCACAACTAAGGGGGGGCTCAGGGGTCACCTGAGTCAGCCCTACTATAAGCTTTATCAAAGAGGAAAGTCTTAAGCCTACTCTTAAATGTGAGGAGGTTGTCCGCCTCCCGTACACAGACTGGGATCTGGTTCCACAGGAGAGGAGCTTGATAGCTGAAGGCTCTGGCTCCCATTCTACTTTTAGAGACTCTAGGAACCACAAGGAACCCTGCATTCTGGGAGCGCAGTGCTCTAGTGGGGTAATAAGGTACTATGAGCTCTTTAAGATATGATGGTGCCTGACCATTTAGGGCTTTGAAAGTGAGGAGAAGGATTTTAAATTCTATTCTGGATTTTACAGGAAGCCAGTGTAGAGAAGCTAATATTGGAGAAATATGATCTCTTTTTCTGGTTCTTGTCAGTAAACGTGCCGCAGCATTCTGGATCAGCTGGAGAGTCTTAAGGGACTTATTGGGGCAGCCTGATAGTAGAGAGTTGCAATAGTCCAGCCTAGACGTAACGAATGCATGGACTAGTTTTTCTGCATCTGTTTGAGACAGGATGTGCCTGATTTTTGCAATGTTACGTAAATGAAAAAGGCAGTTCTTGAAGTTTGTTTTATGTGGGAGTTAAAGGACAAATCCTGATCAAAGATAACTCCAAGATTCCTTACGGTGTCGCTGGAGGCCAGGGCAATGCCATCTAGAGAAACTATATTTAGATAATGTGTTTTGAAGGTGTTCGAGGCCAAGTACAATAACTTCAGTTTTGTCTGAGTTTAACATCAGAAAATTGCAGGTCATCCAGGTTTTTATGTCCTTCAGGCATGCTTGAAGTTTAGCTAATTGATTGGTTTCATCTGGCTTGATCGATAAATATAATTGGGTATCATCTGCATAACAATGAAAATGTATGGAGTGCTTCCTAATAATATTGCCCAAAGGAAGCATATACAAGGTAAACAGAATTGGTCCAAGCACAGAACCTTGTGGAACTCCGTGACTAACCTTGGTGTGCATAGAGGATTCATCAATAACATGTACAAACTGATATCGATCTGATAAATAGGATTTAAACCAGCTTAGTGCGGTGCCTTTAATGCCAATTAAATGTTCTAGTCTCTGTAATAGAATGTGATGGTCAATGGTATCAAATGCGGCACTAAGATCTAATAAGACAAGTACAGAGACAAGTCCTTTGTCAGATGCAATTAGAAGGTCATTTATAACTTTCACCAGTGCTGTCTCTGTGCTATGATGCTCTAAATCCTGACTGAAAATCCTCAAACAGCTTATTGTTGTGTAGAAAGTCACACAACTGATTGGCGACTGCTTTCTCAAGGATCTTAGAGAGAAAACGAGGGTTAGATAAAGGTCTATAATTTGACAGAACCCCTGGATCAAGAGTTTTTAAGAAGAGGTTTAATTACAGCTACTTTAAAGGACTGTGGCACATATCCTTTTAATAAGGACAGATTGATCATATCCAGTAAAGAAATGCTAACTAAGGGTAAAATTTCTTTAAGCAGCCTAGTTGGGACGGGGTCTAAGAGACACGTTGATGGCTTAGATGAGGAAATCATGGAAGTTAGCTGATAAAGGTTGATGGGAGAAAAGCAGTCTAAATGTACATCAGGTTTTACAGTTGTTTCTAAGGTTCCTGTGCTTGAAGATAAGTCAGTACCAACTGAGAGCAAGAGGTGCTGAATTTTGTCTCTAATAGTTAGAATTTTATCATTAAAGAAGCTCATGAAGTCGTTACTATTGAGGTCTATAGGAATACATGGCTGAACAGAGCTGTGACTCTCTGTCAGCCTGGCTACAGTGCTGAACAGAAACCTGGGGTTGTTCTTATTTTCCTCTATTAATGATGAGTAGTAGGCTGCTCTGGCATTACGGAGGGCCTTCCTATAAATTTTAAGACTATCTTGCCAGGCTAAACGTGATTCTTCCAGATTGGTGGAACGGCTTTTCCTTTCAAGCTTTTGCGATGTTTGTTTTAGTTCGCGGGTTTGCGGGTTATACCATGGAGCTAACCTCCTCTGTTTTATTATCTTCTTTTTTAGAGGGGCGATAGAGTCGAGTATTATTCGTAGTGAGCCTGCAGCACTATCAACAAGATGATCAAATTTGGGAGGGACTAAAGTTAGCATAGGAGTCATCTGTTACATTGAGACATGGAACTGAATTAAATTCCCAATGGTATCACTTTCTTAAATTTAGCTACAGCACCATCAGATAGACATCTAGTGTAGGAATGTTTGCCTAATGGTGTGTAGTCCAGTAATAGGAATTCAAAAGTTATTAAATAATGGTCTGATAAAAAAGGATTCTGTGGAAAGACTGTTAGATGTTCAATTTCTATGCCATAGACAAGAACAAGGTCGAGGGTGTGGTTAAAACAGTGAGTGGGTTTATGTACACTCTGACAGAAGCCAATTGAGTCTAATAATGAGATAAACGAAGCACTAAGGCTATCATTTCCTACATCCACATGAATATTAAAATCACCTACAATAATTATTTTATCTGTTTTAAGGACTAAACCTGATAAGAACTCTGAGAATTCAGATAAAAATTCAGAATACGGTCCAGGAGCTCATTACACTATAACAAATAGAATTGGTTGTAGTGTTTTCCAGGTTGGTGTGAAAGACTAAGAACAAGGCTTTCGAAAGAGTTATAATTTAGTTTAGGTTTAGGTTTGATTAATAGGCTTAAGTCGAAGATGGCTGCAACTCCACCTCCTCGGCCTGTGCCTCGAGGAATGTGAGTATTAATGTGACTGGGGGGAGTGGATTCATTTAGGCTAACGTATTCATCATGACACAGCCAGGTTTCAGTAAGACAAAATAAATCAATATTATGATCTGATATTAGATCGTTTACTAGAACAGCTTTAGATGAGAGAGATCTGTTCACATTTAATTCTCCTATTTTGTTGTACTGTTGCAGTGGTGGTTTTACTTTTTATTATGTTTTTATGTGTAACTCCTCTTCTGTTTACTTTTGATTTAAATAATTTAAGTGGTTGGGGGGCAGACACCCTTTCTGTGGAGTTTAGGGTGGGTAACTGCTCTAATGCAAGCACAGAGAAGCGTGTAGGACTGCAACTCTCCCTCCTGGTCTAGACCACAGACTGTATTAAGTCTGTGGTCTGAACTCTGAGCTGTCATGGCTTTGGGCCACTAATAAATTCGGCCAGATTTCTAGATATGAGAGCGGCTCCATCCAAAGTGGGATGAATGCCATCTCTCCTAATCCGACCAGGTCTTCTCCAGAAAGTCCGCCAATTATCTACAAAGCCCACATCATTACCTGGACACCACCTCGACAACCGATTATGTAAAGTTTGTTACCAAAGTAATTCAGCATTCAATTTAAGCATTCAGTAGCTAATACTACAAATTATATGAAACATTAACACCAGGAAATAACATATACCTACTAATGTATACCTACTTCTAAAACACCTTGCATATCTATGGCTGTCTATAGGGCCAAGTAGGCTAATAATGACCGCATAATCTGCCAAACACATCAGATCATTTGCCATCATTGTGGATAATTTCATAGTTAATGGAAATATCTCATTTACAGTAGTCTACAGTAGGGAAATGATTATATTTGTTTATAGGCTATATATTGTTAAAGAAACACAATTTATTATAATTTACTAGATGACAATGCAACAGCCAGCATGGAACATGAGGCCATGGATCAACCAGATGTGCCAAACTCCCAGAGAGATGTTGGGACCCAGTGGGAGGACTGCACACCTGGTGACCATACCTCTCCACAAGACTCTGCTTAGGACCGAAGCTCTCTCTCTGCTCCATAATGGCTTGTCGCTTGCTGCCTTTTATTCAGTGGCTGAACACCTTATACCTCTCTGTATAGGTAGCTTCCAGCTCGACCCAACAGACCAGCTTCTGTTCACTTTGATAAAGCTGAGGCTTAATCTGCTCCAGAATGGCTTGGCTGAAAGATTTAGTGTGACTTCATCAAATGTGTATGTTTACTTGTTATTTACAAAAGACATAAAATGCATGTACAGTAAAATTGTAAATTGTAACAAAGTTTATTAAAGACAGATACTAATTTCAAAAGCATTCAACAATGAAATTGTTCCTCTGGGTTCCAGCATTCAAGTAGCATTGCTCATCAGTGCACGCTATACCGGTGAGTCCCTAGGACACAGCATTCTGGACCTGAGACAGAGACAAATTCAGTCAGAATAAAATAGACATTTATTTTAAGTAACAATGGAGTGGTTTGATCAATATACGGCAATCCTAAATCTTTCAGATTACAAAAGGCAGACATCTGAATATCCTAATAATAAACTTACTTTGAGTGATATGATTAGACTTATATTGACATCTCCAGCCTATTTCTGTATTTCTGGAGAAATGGACCCCAAACATGTGCAACTGATTAGGTTACTATCATTTAGAAAGTGACAACTCAGATTATACTGAATGAGTCAAAGAGCTGAAATGACTTTTTGTAAATCATGTAAGATTCAGTAAATCTTAACTCATTCTTAATAACTTTGTTGCAGGTGGACGAAGAGTTGCATGAAGCATATCAGGTAAAAAAGGACTCCATGCACAAAGACTGCATTGCAGTACATCACATTTAATAGGTGCTTGCTGAGTGTTTGACTTCAGCTTAGTGAGCAACTAATTAACATGGTACATACACCGATCAGCCATAACATTATGACCACTGACTGGTCATAATGGAGGAACATTGATTATCTCTTTACAATGGCACCTGTCAGATATATATATAGTATATATATATACAGTATATATATGTGTGTGTATACACACACACACACACACATATATATATATATATATATACATACTGTGTTTATATGTATATATATATGTATATACTGTATATACATATACATATATACATACTGTACATACATATATACTTATATATGTATATATAGATACACACATACGTATATATATACTATATATACTGTACATATACTATATACATATACAGTATACTGTATATATATACTGTATGTGTGTGTATCTATATATATATATATATATCTGACAGGTGCCATTGTAACGAGGTAATCAATGTTCCTTCACTTCACCTGTCAGTGGCCATAATGTTGTGGCTGATCGTATATGTGTGTGTATGTGTGTCAGTGTATATATATATACACACACATATACGTATATATACTGTATATATATCTGACAGGTGCCATTGTAACGAGATAATCAATGTTCCTCCATTATGACCAGTCAGTGGTCATAATGTTATGTCTGATATATGGTGTATTTCTATGCGGTCTTTGTGCATGGAGTCTTTTCATATTGGATACATCATGTTTTAATGTAGAGAAGATTTGATGTAGATCACTTACCTTGACTCCATACTACATACATACCTTCTTCCTCTGCCAATATTTGACTAGACACTTACAGATGCTCCATGATTCTCATTCTCACAGTTCTGTGATACACAAATAGCATGTTAGCATTACCCACATTACAAGTTAAATTTCATTTAATTGTTTTAATATGAACATGTTTTTTTTATATACAAATGGTATAAATTGTACATTATTACACAGTTTCAGTTATGTGAGAGGCTATTCGAATTGAAGTAGCGGCAAATAATTTATATGCTACATTACATGGGTCAATAGTCTTCCCGTAATATTCTGTTTTCTGGTTACACAAGACAAAGAAAACAGCTGACCATTTTTTAACTTAATTTAACTGTATATTATGAAAGATTATCAGCTAATGTGACTTGAGTTTATACTTTCAAATAGAGCACTATGGCCTTATATGCTTGATAGTCATTATAAAAAAAAAAAACCCAAACATCCTACTTTCTTACCTTCCACAAAATTGAAGCTGCATGACTTCCCCAGGCCAGCGATGCAAGAGCACCCTGCTGTCTTTACTGCTCCCAGGCTTGTCACCAGTACCCAGGCCGAGTGTACTGGACTGCTGGACAGAGCCTTCTTTTACTTGGTGGAGTAATACGCTGCTCACTTTACCACTGTGAAGGTATTGATAGGTGCTCTTGTAGCTTTTTATAGTGGCACCATGTACTCAAAGGGATAGCACAAAATAATTGAATATATCTTTGTACGTTATTTCTGGCCACTGTCTCATATCATCCTGCCAGTCGTTAGTGGCGATCCATGGAAGGGTGCAATTGGGAGCAATACATTTACAGCAACCGACCGACCGACCGCTGCAGCGTAGAAAAAGTATGCTCCCATGTGTTGACCACGTTATCCATGTCAGCTGACTAACTGCTTTTGGGAGTAAACAAAGTTTACTCGCCGTACGCTGCAAATTAGCTTTGCTGTTTATCACTGTTTACGGTTCCTCTTTCTGCCGGCGTTTGAAGCGGAAGTCGTAACACAATCGCATTCGAATGGAACCGGGTCAAGTGGGCGGGGCTACATAACACAGGCTTCTTGGACTTGGAACTATTAATATCAGGTGTGGTGGTGCTTCAGCCCCAGTCATGAAGGGCTGCTATTGTTGTCAGGAGTCAGTTGCTGGAAATATCAAGCTTCTGATCAAACCATCTGCCTGTTGTTCAGTACAGAACAGAAGCTGTCAATCAAAGGAAGTCGGGTGTGTGATCGCGTTGAAAGTGACCAATCATAAGAAGGCCAGTGCCTCCCTTGGTTTCTGCCCCCAAATTGTCAAAAGTCAGGTTGATTCACGCAAGCAGAATTCAACTTCGAGAGCAGAGTGAACCTGCGAGAACGTGTCTGCCCTCCAGCGCTCGCAAGCAGAAACTCTCTTGCGTGTGGTGGCTGCTTTGTGCACGTACTGCTTAGTTCTATACATGCAGGTGCAGTTCTTTGCCTCTCCCTATGTTTAGTTTCTCGATCGCTGCTGTCTGTACAACTCTCGGATGTTGAATTTGTGCGTGAGGAGTTATATTGTGCGAGTAACAGTTAATATCTGTGCCTGTGAAATAATATAATTTGCTCGTGAGCATGTTTTATCGCGCCCACGAGATATGACATAAATCTAACGCCATAGCTTCAGTTCTCCATTTGTGTCTACACAGGATGAGTTCAGGCATGGTATTGACTGTAGGTCACCCGCGTTTTGGCAGTGATTAGAAACCAACACACAATCACTGTAGTTACACATGCACAACTGAAGAAAATAGACTGAAAGCATTAAAATACGATTTGGGTCACGTCACGAGTATAACATGACTTGTTACAAAGCCTGTGTAGACAGCTATATTGATTAAAATAGGAGCGTATCCGTCTCAGGCGCTTCTGACGGACAACTGAAAAATGTGGCTGAATCACCTCCTGTGTAGAGACGCTGTTTCAAAGCAAGATATTTTTCTCTGGAGTTGGTGGGGAACCAAACAGAGCTAAAAGGAGAATAATTATTGGACTTACACTAATCAGCTGGACACACACACACAACTCCAATGGGATGATAATGTTGCTCTGAAGCTGTCTGATATGCAAATGTGCAGTTTTATAATATTTTTTAATAAAGTCAGCAGTTTATCGGTGCAGTTTCTGTGAGTTTGTTATGGAGTCTTTCTGCACCCTAGTGATCAAAATTGTTTAATGCGGCTTTAGGTTTAGACCTTAGACCTGCCTACATGTTGGCTACAGAATGAACTATTCATCAAGCCAGTCTGCCTCAGGCTAGCTTTATGTTAGTATGCGTCACCCCACACCATCCACAGTAACACAAACCAGTCTTTGTGCCCTGCATCCTTTAGTCCTGACACAGCAAATTAAAACGTGGACATACACACACACACACACACACACACACGTACAAATATCAACGTGGGCTGGACATCAGCATGTTGGCAAATCATCAGGAACGGCACCCTGTCTTTAATTTTGAACGGAGAACCTAGTCTGACATGCTATCCAGCGTCACTCAGAAACATAAACAGTGGACTCATACAGGGGTTCGGGTGGGAGTGGAGGGGTCTAGGGTTCATCTAAGGATCAGGAACTGCTAGCTGGGAGAGCCAAGTACCTCAGAGAAAAAGTAGAAAATATTAGTTGTCTTGACCACCTTTGTAGGGCTCTATTTTCGTGGTGGAACAAAGACAAGCGTAAGCAACTCTCTTGACGGTTTGGTATTTTCCTGACCTTGAAATTGGCTTTGCTCGTTTGTGTGGTATTTCGGTGCCCAGCGCAGAGAGTTGTTTGTATTTTGGTGGAAATTGGGTCTTGGACGTTGCACTGAGAATAGATGCTTAGAACCCATCTGTTTCAATTCACTGCCACTTTGGTGATTTTGTAAACAAGATTAAACTAAATGCTTGGATCAAATATGCAGCAATAACGGAATAATGCGTAGAATGTAAACAAACTATTTTACACTCAAACAAGTAGGTGCGTTTTAATTGGCATAAAAAATTAATTTTTTATGTGGTTAAAGCAGGAATGTCAGTTAATCAGTCTGCATTTATCTATTAATTAAAATGAGTGATTCTTAAGCCGAATTTATACTTAGGTTTAAGAGACGTGCGCCTCCTCAAAAATATAACTGCACGTTGGGGTTATGGCGACAATACCACGTGGGGACAGCAAGAACTGTGATTGGCTGCGTGTGTTTTCCCCTGAATGTTTCTGATGCCGCTGGAATTTGTTAAGAGTGAAGACAACATTTAGGAAGTTAAAGAAATACTTTCAGAAGAACAAACATTTAACAAAGCGATTACACTTCTGCAAACCTTCTGCTCACCGCGATCACCGCTCTGTATGAATATATGACACAGCGATTACACGTTGGTAGTCTCCTATTCAGAAATGAGTCACAGCAAAATAACGTTATAAGTTACCTCGATGCTACTCCAGTACTTTACATCTGTGTGTAGCTCACTGTTGCTTTGTATCATAAAGTAATGATAGAAAGTTAACACAGTTACTGTGGGGAATATAAAGCATGATATGACCTGATCATATACAGCACATGCGTCTAGCATTGCGCACAGCTGTTCACTGTGTTGATTAAATTACATGCAAACACCAGGCTGCTACAAAATAACCCCATACACCTTTACACACATCAGACGGGTCAGTTATAACTAGTTATTCTGCCTGTTTATGCATAGATTTAGGATTACCTGGGCTCATTATTCTGTGCGTCATGACCTCCTTTCCAACTCGTTTTCCAGCAGTTTACTACCAAAAAGTCACTTTCTATCATCAGTGCTCATTGGAAGACATGCCCATTGTTTTTTGTTCCTGTGGCTATTGCTTTCTTTTAAACCAAAGGCTGATCAAATGTCTTGCACTTCACATGTGAATGGCTCCAGGTGAAATTTAAGTCATGTCTGTGATTACTAATGCTCTGCTGTCTCTTAATTTTAGGATTTTTAATTAAATGTTTTAGCAGGCTTCTCCACAAGTATCAAGAGAACAACAAAAAACTCTTGAAACAAATTCCATGAAGTTGGAAACAGGTGGAATGGTTTTACTGGTCTGGCAACTTCTTATATTAATTTAAATTAAAAAAAATTTAAGACTTGATACTACTTGTATGACTTGATCAGTGCTCTTTGTTGTAAATTGCCCAGGTGTTATTGCTGTCTATTCCTTTCCACAGTAACCAAAAGCAGCCAGAAGAGAAGTCCCAGTGGATATTTAGTCTGTGACAGATAACAGTATTGATGACTACATGAGTTGCAGTCTTGTCTGGTGGTTAATTAAGGCTGGCAAATCCCCAACTTTACAGTGCTGTGTTGTTCTCATTGTAGTCTGTACCTGCGGTGGTGTCCTCCACTGACCCTGAACCAGCCAGAGGGAGGATTAATAAAGGAGATGAAATCAAACTCTTGTGTCTTCAAACAGATTAGAATAATATGCATGTGATTAATGACCCAGCTGAGCCACAGGGCTGTGATAAATGACCTTCCTGTCTATGATCAGTGTAGTCTCAGATGAAGTCTACCTGACAGAGCTACAGCTGCTGCAGAGCCACTGCTCTGTCTGGCAGTGGAGAAACTGGCACTGACTCATGCAATGTAGCACACACTCATACACACTGACTCTGAAAGGACACAATGCATACGCCAAACTGAAAACTGGATGATTCTGGAAAACTCTGCATTCCTTTATTTGACAATGCTATTTGATGTCCAGTGCCACCTTTTTTAAATTGATTATTTATACAATATGGCACATAGTGTCTACCATATGGTCTGGTTAAAAAAATACTCCCCCATTTAGCGATGCTATAACGTTGTCGGACTCACGATGGACAATTTTTCAAAGTATCAAAATCAATGCATTATTCCACACATTCTTTTTCCACATCAAATCCTGGTGCCTACATTACCCACAATACAACTCAAGTGCTGTCTTATACTAGTAGTGGTGAATGTAGCCTCCAGCCGCTACCTTCAAGCAGAGATGAGGAATGGGCTATACAGTCTGGTAAGCTCACTTCTTTCAAACTCCACACCCACAGCTATCTTCATTTTCAAACTTGTGGTCTTCAGCCAGGTCAATTTATCAGCGCAGCTCCCTCTGGAGCCACAAAAGGATTATGCGGTAGTAGAATTACATAATTTGTACACATTATCTATTAAGATAATGATGTATTTGCATCTGTTAGTACATCTAATTAAACATTTATTTCCAACTTTAGTGAAACTGCAGCAATATGATGGAAGAAGGGGATCTAATTGTGACAACAATGAGATACTAATAAAGTTCCGTTTCCAGTGTGGTGTCATTTGCGTGCCTGCTGTGAGACAGAGCAGGGCAGGATAAGGACTGTTTTTTGGATCAAGAGAGGTCTGAATGCCCTGAGAGGATGTCAGTGTTGAGTTTCTACAAAATTGCAGTCTTGCTCTTGAAGCAAGTTGCAGCAGAGTGTGAGCTCTCCTCTTGGGTGAAGTCTTCATTACCAAAAAAGAGGTCTAATATTGAGTTTGGACTGACATGGTATTGGGGTGTCATTTAAAGCTTGATTTTCAGGTTTTTATTAGTTGAGTATCATAAAGTCGTCTGCCTCTGAACAATCTCTATCTTTAATCACATAATGATTATACAGAATGAGGCAGTATAAGAAAGAAAGGCACCACACAACTGGGTCTAATTCTCACTTCAATAAGGAGAGGTCAGTCTTTTGAGACTTGAACTTGCAACTGAGTAATCTTTTGGTGTTTAGACTCCATTAATTTGAAGCCATCCATCACATTTCTGCCGCTTATTCAGGTCTGGGTCAAGGTGGCAGCCTGTTAAGTACGGTAGACCAGATGTCCCTCTCCCCAGCCATGCCTTTTAGCTCTTCCTGGGGGATCCTAAGGCAGGGTATGTAAGGGTCTCCTCCCATTTGACAGGCCCAGAAAGCCTCTAGAGCAGTGGTTCTCAAACTTTTTCGAGCTCCTTCTAGATGTCGTCCAGCCACCTTGCAAAGGAAGCAAATTTGGCTACCGGTATCCATGAGTTCATTCTTTCAATCATTATCCCAAGCTAATGGCCTTAAGTGAGGGTTTGAAATGAGATCTACTGGTAAATTGAGAGCTTCGACCACGACAGTCTGGTACAACACCTGCATCACTGCTGATGTTGCACCAATCTGTCCGTCAGTCACATGTTCCATTTTACCCTGACTCATGAACAAGTGGGAGGCAGTCCCGGATGGTTACATAAAAAAGCTCAGGGTAGCGGCTGTGTGCTGCTCTTTATCGGAGGTGGGGAAGTTAACCAGATGTGCATTTTCCAAACCATCCTTGAAGTCTTTTGTCTTGTAAACCCGAAACATACTGTTTGAAAACACACTAAAGCTTAAATCGTACCTTTGTGTCACTTGTCAAAGTTTGTTTTTGAGTGTGGAATGGGCTCATTGTCATATTTCATCAATTAACCAAAACAAATATAACAAAATACTAATATATTCTAAAGAAATAAACAAAATCTCTTAACTGAAAATCCCAATCCCCCCATGATGTAGAGGACACTTGATATAGTCTTATTGGCCACTTCCTGTATTCAACAGCTTTGCTTTAGGGGTGCATCATCAGCACTGGTAACTCAAAAGAAATAGAAATGAGAATGCTTTAAGATAAACTTAAAGGTGGGGTCAGCGATTCTGGAGATTATTATTATTTACGTTTCATTACTATCATGCTGTAGCTCCGTTCCTGGTGGGCGAGGACGTGGAAGAGGAAGGGTTGCCGGCAGAAGTCCTGTGCACAAGCATGAATAGTGTTGTGTGGCTCGGTCTGAGCCACTTTGTTTGTTTCCTATTTACAGAGCCAGAGCTGTGTACAAACAGAGCGGACAGCTAGCGGACCGTGAGGAGATAGTCACTGTATTTGACAAAAGGTGTATTGAATTAGAATCATTGACCCCACCTTCAACTCTGACAAAGTGTTGACTGTACAGACGTTTACTAAATGTGTGCTCTACAAATAGAAACTAATGTACTGCCAAAAATACAATATGTGACGTATGAAACAAAGTTATGTGTCATTTGTTTGCTGATGTGTGTGCAATGTGAATGTAATGTTCATAAGGTCCAAAGGTCAACAAACAAAATGAGGAGAAAATTAACTATTCCATCCATCCATTATCTATAACCGTTTATCCTTAGAGGGTTGCGAGGGGCTGGAGCCGATCCCAGCTGACATTGGGTAAGAGGCGGGGTACACGGGAAAACACATTGAGTGCAGGAGGGTTAGGGACATTTAAAACAGTTGTGTGGAAGCAGGTGTGGCCATCACAAGGGCTTATACATATAGGGACAGAGCGCAATTAAGTCCTGCCCACACCGGAGGGGAAAACTATTCATTGCTCTCCATTGACTTTGTATTGTGTGAAGGTGCCTCCTTGTCACTTCAGGCTGCTAGCGAACAACAGAAACATGACTAAAAGCTGCTGTGTGGTGGGATGCACTACCAACAGGGTAAAGAACCCAGAACTACGTTTTTATAAGCTGCTGAACCCAAAAACTGAACCTTCAAGAAGACAAACCCACAGAAAACTGTGGGATCCTGACACTCAGTATGCCTATGTGTGCAGCAAACATTTTGTCACTGGTCAGTCAAATATCCAAATGTCAGTTTTAGGCTAACTATATTGCTGTAAGTTAAGCTAAAGCATTTTTACAGTATGCAACTTGTGTAGTGGAATGTGGCTAAATCAGAAAGCTATGCAGTATTATGTTTGCAAGTGCCTTAGCTAACTACAGTAACTTAGCTTGAGAAGGGACACTGAGATAGACCAACAATATTGAGTTTGTCCTCTCTGGTAGACATAGGGTGCTAAAATAATCCTCTGACATGCTGAAATCTAATGTTTTTAGCTAGCTACAGGCATTTTGTTAGCGTTTCAGCCCTTGGTTGCATATTGTGGTGCCAATTTTTTGTGGCGTGGTTTTCAGAATATGACATGTTGCACTCTGTCTTTATACAAGTATATTCATTAAGAAAAATCCCGATCCTTAGCAGAATCTTAAGTGATAACAGACGGAAAGCAGCAGAACCAGCCAGAAGCCACATGTGGCAGGTAGGAACCACGGGGATGGATGAAAACCTGACAGCTTAAATGGACCACCCTGTTGGAAGTGGCAAACCTGATTAGTCTTTTGTTCCTGTCAGCTGACCATCAGCTAGTGTGGTGGCGTGCATGACTCACATGTTCCGCCTTGAGTAATGCAAAGCTTCATTTATGGTCTGTAGTCTCTTGATTTATTTTTCCCTTGCCATGTTAGGTGCTGGAACGCTTTTGCTGGACTTCACTAGCCAGGATTCAAAAGACATACACGTACACACATAATCATTTTGGGTCATAAAGTAGGGCATACAAACTCTTATGAATACAGACACACACACCTAATTTTCCCTTTCCTTTTGTCCCAAGGTGGCTGTAGTTTCTCCCATGAACACTCCTTCCCTCTTTGGCTGCCAGGGTTTCACAACAAAGTGGATCCAAAACACAGAAATGTGCTTTGACCCTGAGATGCAAAGAAAAAACAATCACACACACACACACACACACACACACACACACACACACACACACACTACACAGTCACAAAGCCAACAGAAAGAACTGCTTATGCTCAGTGGCATACAAAAGCTTTCCACAGAACGCTCTGACTGTAATTAGTCATCAGCTTCACTTAACTCTGTATACCTGCAGAGCAGTTCAAAAATTGAGAATTGACACTGAGCAGTGCAAAATCTTCACAAGGCTGGAGACTGTATACCCAGAAGACAGAAATCTCTGGAAGATGTTTATCACATCTTGGATGTTATTTATGAAGCTTTGGCCATCATTCCTATTGGTGTTAGTAAGAATTTACTCACGAAGTTAATTGCTGAAATCTGGGAAAATGGCAACAATCCCAAATGAAGGGCAAGAAAAATCGAGAGGAAGTCAGACAAACTTACAGGGCTTTCATACCAAACGCATAACTAGGACATAGCGCAGAGCAAGGCCATTGTTTCACTTTGGGTGCGCTCACTTTCAGTTTTACCTCCAAATAAAGTGGTTTAGAGACAGAACGCATCGTGTCATACTCTGAAAACCACGCCCACCAGAGTGGAAAACAATCGGCATCACAATATGCAACCAAGGGCTGAAACGCTAACAAAATGCCTGTAGCTAGCTAAAAACATTAGATTTCAGCATGTCAGAGGATTATTTTAGCACCCTATGTCTACCAGAGAAGACAAACTCAATATTGTCGGTCTATCTCAGTGTCCCTTCTCAAGCTAAGTTACTGTAGTTAGCTAAGGCACTTGCAAACATAATACTGCATAGCTTTCTGATTTAGCCACATTCCACTACACAAGTTGCATACTGTCAAAATGCTTTAGCTTAACTTACAGCAATATAGTTAGCCTAAAATGGGCATTTGGATATTTGACTTAGGCTACCAGTGACAAAATGCTTGCTGCACACATAGGCATACTGAGTGTCAGGATCCCACAGTGTTCCCATTCTTCCTGATGATGCCTCACGTCTGTATCCACTTTTGTCTTCTTAAAAGCTCAGTTTTTCGGTTCGGCAGGTTATAAAAACGTAGTTCTGGGTTCTTTACCCTGTTGGTAGTGCATCCCACCACACAGCAGCTTTTAGCCATGTTTCTGTTGTTCGCTAGCAGACGAAGTGACAAGGAGGCACCTTCACACAATACAAAGTCAATGGAGAGCGATTAATTGTTTTCCCCTCCGCTGTGGGTGGGACTTAAATGTGCTCTGTCTCTATGGAAGGAACTAAAATGGAATAAGACCGAGGTTGAAAAATACTAGAATTTTCCTCGAATTTAACAGAATTCGATAGGAGCTTACATTTCTGTTCATCAGTAATCTTGTTGTGTCATTACCTTTGATGCCCTTCTTTATTAATAACCAAAGGTATATTTATCCAAGCTTTCTGCTAAATACCAAACAACACGTCCACTTTTTTATTTAGCATTTTAACATTTTATGAGTAATTAATAAGAGGGACAATAAATCACTTCAGCTTCAAACACAGCTATTATACTATTTGCATTATTCATATTTACCCAACAAGCCGGCTCAGGAAAGATTAACATATGGGAGCCATCTTTTTGTTCTTTTTATGCTGCAGCTTGGCTTTGAATTGCCCACGTGGAGCTAACAGGATAAGTCCACTATAATGATCGAAGTCTCTGCTACATTTAATAAACAAGACCTCCCCCACCCCCCCACCGCCTCTGTGAGCCCTCAGGAGGACTTTCCACCGCTATTTCCTGCATGTTTGATGGGATTTTAGACTCTAAAATCTCGAACGTCTCCTTAATTGACAAGCATGCAGCTGTCAGATGCTATAAAATGTCTGGTGCTGTGTGCACAAGCTAATATGTGTGCACGAGGTTTAAATGTTCGTTTAAAATCACAACAGGTTTGTATGATGCAGGCTACATTTAGTTTCAAAATGAACTATGAATATGAGTGAGAATATGAGTAAGTGAAACAACTGAAATGCAGAAGGGATTTTTTATTTCCAGTTAAGCTTTTAGCACTCATCTAGCTGTATTCTGATAGTTAGAAATATGTCAGCTTGAGCAGAAGCGCTGTGGGCTGAAACAGCGAGCCTTCCACTTTCCCCAGCAGTCAAAATATGTCCTTAGTATTGTAAGCTGTAAATTCTGGAAGCTGCTGTCCATGTCAGCAGGAGAGAAAGCCTATTTCCTTTATTACACCATAGCCATAAAAAAGATAACATGAGGTAGAAGAAAAACTAATCTGTGTGCCTGCAAGGACCTTGTCTGCCAAATACATCCTTTCACCATTAAACGGCTGGGTGGTGAGACAAATGAGGGGAAGGATGGAGGGAGGAAGGCAAGAAACACGGATAGTGTCTGTGTGGGGGGTGGCATCATACTGTACATGTCTGCAGCTCAGGGTTAGAATACATAACAGGGAGTATACTCTTGACTACAGGATTCCACAGAATCCTTTTTTATCAGACCATTATTTAATAACTTTTGAATTCCTATTACTGGACTACACGCCATTAGGCAAACATTCCTACACTATGTCTATCTGATAGTGCTGTAGCTAAATTTAAGGAAGTGATTCCATCGGCATTTAATTCAGTTCCATGTCTCAATATAACAGATGACTCCTATGCTAACTTTAGTCCCTCCCAAATTGATCATCTTCACTGCGAATAACACTCGACTCTATCGCCCCTCTAAAAAAGAAGATAATAAAACAGAGGAGCTTAGCTCCATGGTATAACCCGCAAACCCGCAAATTAAAGCAAACATCGCGAAAACTTGAAAGGAAATGGCGTTCCACCAATCTGGACCAACCTTAATCAACTAACTTCAATGATTTCTTCATCTAAGCCATCAACGTGTCTCTTAGACCCCGTCCCAACTAGGCTGCTTAAAGAAATTTTACCCTTAGTTAGCACCTCTTTACTAGATATGATCAATCTGTCCTTATTAAAAGGCTATGTGCCACAGTCCTTTAAAGTAGCTGTAATTAAACCTCTTCTTAAAAAGCCCACTCTTGATCCAGGGGTTTTGTCAAATTATAGACCTATATCTAACCCTCCTTTTCTCTCTAAGATCCTTGAGAAAGCAGTCGCCAATCAGTTGTGTGACTTTCTACACAACAAGCTGTTTGAGGATTTTCAGTCAGGATTTAGAGCATCATAGCACAGAGACAGCACTGGTGAAAGTTACAAATGACCTTCTAATTGCATCCAACAAAGGACTTGTCTCTGTACTTGTCTTGTTAGATCTTAGTGCCGCATTCGATACCATTGACCATCACATTCTTTTACAGGGACTAGAACAT
>VMKM01004341.1:0-18434 GCA_008360985.2 Macquaria ambigua | reverse complement strand
TTTTTTTTTTTTATACCAAAAAGCAACATATCATTTCCTGTTAATTAAATATTCAGCATCCCAAAGAATCTGAACAAATTAGATTGAAATATATAAAGTAACTGGTCCAGCCACAATCGTAAACCTTCATTAGTCAGAAAGCGTTAAGATACAACAGTGAGCAAATTAACAGCACTGTGTTTACAAAAGTACTGCGTGGTGGCATTTATCACAACAGGCCACTCTGATATCATGGCTGTCTTCTTTAGTACATCTTTTAGTCTGCAAAACTCGTTCAATCTGGATATAAAAATTGCAACTTTTAAAGAGAATTATCAAACATCAAAGAAAACAGTAAACCACAAAATCCTAATATTACAGTGCAACATGTCATTTATCTTTGCCAACACATGTCAGTGACTGTCAATTTCTTGTCTTTATAGTGCAAAATCATTGAGCAAGTGCTGTCAGTTTATACTTTTTTCTTCATACAATATTACAGTTATAAATTATTGAAGCCTGATATTACTTTCCCAGCACCAGGGCAGAAAATTATATTTCTATATACACGTTTTATATGTTCATGTGTGTACTTCCACACACTCGTAAAAGCAGCGAAAGCAACAATATTTTTTTTTCTACTGACATACTGTGCAATGAGAAAGCTGCGTTTTGTTTTTCCAGTGCCGTGAAGCGTACCCCTCAGCGATACAGACACATGCTGGTACTCTGATACAGGTACATGTAGGCGTCACAAAAGAGACGTTTAGCCACGCCTTTCATGTCTCGAGGCACCTGATTTGCCAGCTCCACGGGGGACATTTCCAGGTACAAGCCGACCTCAGGGCAGGCGTGAACCTCTGGGATGTTGAAGCCGTCTCTCTCCCCTGAACACAATGCACAACTGAGCCAAAGAGTACATGCATGTAATGAGACAAGGCATAGAAACAGACCACTCACCTTGTCTGTCTGCCATGCTGTCAAAGAAGATCCAGTCTTGGCTGTCTGGTCCGTATTTGATGAAGGACACGTAGTGGCTGGTCTCGATGCAGAGCACAGCAAACAGCTCCAGTTTGTCTCTGGTCAGAGTGTGAGGTGTGCTGCGACCCACGTAACCCTTGGGGACTTCCAGGGCAACTTGTTGATGGGACCGGCGATGAGGATGAGAGTGCACCTGGAAAGAAACGCATGCAGTTAGGGCTGCAACCGATGATTATTTTCAAAATAATATTAAGAGAATCTGTGGTATTTTTACTTCATTTTAATGTAATTGATCATTTTCTGTCAATTGCCGGGGTTTCAGCACTATACATACTACACCCAGCGATCTATAAATAGAAGGTATGGATGTGATGCCACCATATGAGTTTTTTTCTGTCTCTGATATGCCCACTCCCCCTTCAGTGGCAAACATAAACAGTCAGCATCTGACCTTGTGCTTTGACAAAGTAAAATAAATTCTGATAGGTGGAAAACACCGAACAGATTCAGCCATAGAAACAGATTCACAAAAAAAAAAAATCAGCCAGTTTTTTACAGACTGTCTAAAGGCTAAAGAGAACAGAAGCTAAGTGAAGTGATGCCTTCTAGTGTTTTTTTTATATAAAACATACAATATAATAAAAATATTTTTTACAAATCTGTCAGGGCAGTATGTCTTTTGATCGCACCTGTTTGTTGTTGTTTGTTCGTTTCCTCCCTGTAACACATCTCTCCCTGCATTCATGTGGTGTCGGAATAATGGGAAAAATGAATTCCCGACTGGGAAAATTCACGTGAACGCCCCCTCAAGTGGGAACAAAACACAATTTTGGTACACGACTTGGCGAAAGTTGACGTCATATATGCAGAAACATGGTGGACAAAAGTAAACGTTTGGTTGATGGTAAGAAACTTTTTATTAATTCACATATTGCATATAAATCTTTTGCTCAGGTGTAATTTGTAATATGGTATTAGTTGTAACCGTTAGTTGCTGTCCACACAGAGTGACCTAATAAGTTAGAAAATTATTTATTAGCATCAACCCTGATAACAAGTCTGCAGGTAAAGCAATATTTTAGTGGTTTTGGGGAATGTAACTGGTGCAGCAACAAGACACCGTGTGGTGGGAGTGTTAATCTAATCATTACAGCGTCCATGTTGTTTCCACATTACGACTTAAAAACTCATGAACACACCAAAGATGCTGGAAATGGGACCATCCGAGGGGCACGTGAATGCAGGATCAACCCTTTAACAGCAGCCAGAGGGCTGGATTGTATCACATTGAAAAGTGATGTCAATCCATCCCCTCTATACTTAACAAGGCCTTAATTATGCTAAACACAGACAAAACAACTTGGGGGTCCAGACAGTAATACCAACCTGAGATGAACACGTCCTGCAGAAGACTTTGAATCCCGTTTGGCTGAAAAGGGAATCTTTAAAACAGTCGGTGCACTCTTCCTGGGCCAAGTTCCCACACAGCATGCACTGCTGAGGACCTGAAACACACACCACATGTTGTAGTCACTGTGTCCATCTGTGTTAAATCATGTTAGTCCGTGTGTGTGTGTGTGTGTGTGTGTTTAGCAGTACCTTCAGAGAGGAGGTCAGTGATGTCCAGCTCCAGAGAGGGAATGATCTTGTCAAACATCTTGAATTTCTTCCCAAAGCGAGGCATCTGGAGGATGAGGCAGGACGGCACCTGCAATCAGAAGACAGAAGTAAAATAAGATCATCACACACACACACACACACACACACACACACACACACACACACACACACACACACACACACACACACACACACACACACACACACACACACACACAGAAAACTGTCCCACAGAGCCATCTACTGGAGAGTCAACCTAAGAACGGGTAAGTGTCAGAAAAAAAGATCTCGTGACCAAACAGAGGAAGAAAACATTTTTGTATTTGTTACACAGATCAGTGGCATCAGTTGAGTTGAAATAGCAGCATAAACGCTAGCACTTACATCTAGGAATATGTTGGCACTGAAACAAATAGTTGATTAATTGGTTAGGTGATCCATAGAAAATCAGTTTGAATTTCATAAGTAATTGTTTTACAAAAGTATAAAAGAAAATACAAAAAAAAATGCTTGTGACAACTTTGATGCAAAGATTTAGATGTTTTATTTCAATATCCTAATAATAATCATAGCATCATTATTCAATGACACTTGGACATCATGCTCTCAGGAGAGCTGGGAACTGAACCACAGAATCTACCACCAGAGCTGCTATTATTGTTGAGCAAAAAAGTAACCCAAGATCAGAATAGGTCTTAATTTATTTATATACAACAATAGCTGATTAACTGAAGAAATAATCGATAGAGAGGGTAAAAATGATCACTACCAGTTCAAATAACTTTCACTTTAACCTGATAAAAAGAGAAATTGCAACTGTGTGAACTTTTTGTAGACCACCATGCTACTGCTAATGCTAATCGTTACAGTAAATAACACAAATGTGGTTAAGAGTGTAACGTGATCTCACCTCTGCCAGCTTGAGTCCTGCACTGTGGAAGGAATGCTCCAGCAGCTGCTGGACTGTAGGCAGCACCAGGCTGTGGTTTTGGTCCAAGAAGATCTGATAGCAGTAACTCTCCTGCACTTTACCACCCGCTGAGCTGAACGGGAGAGGGAGAGAAATGTGAAGCGTAAATGTAAAAGTTCATTGTATTCAAGCTACTGTATGTAGTGGGAAACAGTATTTGGCTGTGGTGTTGTAACTGTACAGTTTGAGTAGAGGATCCAGTGCAAGAATGTGGTGCATGATGACAGTAAGGAACTCCTCTGGATCTGAAAGACAACATCCACATCAACACTCACTTTAAAGCAAGAAAACAATCAGCTGTTTTAAAGCTTCCAGGTGAAACTGACCCTTCTCGTCTGTGGTGAAGGAGTGACTGTAGCCGTGTTTCTGCAGCTGCTGCCGGAGCTTCATGATGTGCCGCCCTTCCACAAAGCCCTTACTGCAAAGAACACACAGAGAGCAAGACATGTAGAGCATTTATACATTATTAAATCACCACAAAAACAATTACATGTTTTGCAAAATACACAAAAGCACACACCTGCGGAGGGGATTAACAATGTCATGGAGCAGCGTTCTCTGAATCGGGGCATCTTGAGGTTCTGTTGATTTAAACAGCATGGAGTCCAACACAGAGGAGCAGGAAAACAAGCTGAAAGCACAGACAGAAACAAGACTGATGACATGAAAAACCACCACATTACAGCATGTTCTACAACAAAGTGCGAGATATTAATTTGGCTTCCTACGTTACAAGCAGCCAGTCTGGATTCCTTTCAGCTATACACGCTATAAAAAATATACCTGCAGAGATCTGAAATTAGCTTGAGAGTGGTAATCAAGTACAGTAAATAAGTAATACTGTATATAGGGGCCATTTTCAGAGCTCTCAGTGCATTTTTTCCAGGGATGCTCAGCATTTTAAAATGTATAATTGACAGCCAAAAAAGAAAACACTGCCTTTATGAGATATGTCTAATTCAAAAGATTAAGAAATATGAGCTTGGTTGTTTCCTGTGTTTAAAAGGGCTGCTCCCAACAGCATTACCACTGACTATAGTATAACTTTTCCAAAAAAATATTGTTCACAGAGATAGTCTATCAACTCAAGCAAGTTTCAAATATCTGCAACAGCTGGAATGTAGGAAATCATTCTAAAAACCTGCTGAACTGAAGACCTTAAAATGCACATTATTTGTGTTCTTCATCCTGACCTGAAGAGGGCAGCATCCATGTAGCAGGAGTTGCAGTGGCCTTGGATCCCCTTCATTCGTCCAATCAAAATCTGGTTAACCTGCTCCGTGCTGATAGGAGGAACAGTCTCCAGCTTCCCTGTACTGTGCTCCATCTCTCTCTCTAAAGTAACACACAAGCACACATAAGCCATTGTGTATGTAAACACATAAAACCACAACACATTACACAACATGCATGTGCAGCTGGTGATGATTGCTGATGCAGTGTTGCCCCCAGCTGGTCAGGCAACTAGACCAGTTGGTAAATGCAGCATTCTGCTGTAAGTGGATGGTGATTTCTGCACAGGTATTTCTGGTCTGGGGCTACTTTTTCATGCTTTGCCTCTTAGTATGTTTCCAACTTTGTGTCAACAGTTTGTGTCTCTTTCCTGTTTCAACATGACAATTACATGACACCGTGCACAAAGCAGCTCCATACAGAAATGCTTTTCTCAGTTTGGTGTGGACGAACTTGACTGGCCTGCACCCCACTGCTTTTGGAATGACAAGTTCAACTATCCCGTGTGGGTGTGATGTGCAAATGTGCAGGTATTCACATACTTTTGGCCATATAGTGCATTTCCCTATAAATGATCTTTCTTATTCTTTTACATTCTAAAATGAAAAAACAGGAAGATTTTAATGCTTTATCTGTGCTAAATCTTCCAGTTAAGTGGGACTTAAACAATCCAAAAGTTGGATTTTTCCACTCCGCTGCCTACAGCGCCACTGTGTCCACAAGGGGGCACTAACTGCACACTCAATTCAAATTGTCTATAAAAACACATGAATTTTAGAGTTCCTCAAGACTAAACAGAAACCAGTTGATCAGCCTCGTTCTGACCTGTGTCTTCTTGTTTTAGCATCCTCTTGCTGTGATCGGCCGACGTGCTCTGAAATCGTGAGTCAGGGCGGCAGGAGCTAAGCTTCACAAACAGAGCTCTCTTGGGGGGACATTCGAAGAAACGCTCCTTTTTGAAGGTACCATCACTCACTCCCTTGTCTTCCTCCTGGAGACAGATATACACACAAGAACAATGTCAGCACATCCAAGGTTAAATGGAAGCTCAGAATGAATGAATGGCTCAGAACTACTATAAACAATGACCTGTCACAGAAAGTGAACCAACAGCACACCTAAGAGATCTTTCCATATAAGATGATGTGTTCCCATAATTGTACGTATTACATATTTCAATTAGATTTGAATCTGTACAGTAACATGTCAGTATAAATATTACCAGCTCTAGTCCAGCCATGGTTTCCTGTCGCCCAGGTAGAGTGCCGATCCAGCGGATGATTCCATATAAATTGCCGGCACCCAAGTTCACCTCTACCACAGAGTTCACGCTCAGATCCATGTACAGATCATCAGCGGTTGGATCCGCCAGGGGCATATCAACGTCCATGCTCTCTGGTTCTGCAGTGAAGAATATATTTGGGTCAGATTTATTACAAATGTGGGAAATAGCTTCACACATCATGTAAAGAGTCGCTCAAACCTGTAGGCACCTCCCCCTTAGCAACCGCCAGCAGTGGAACTTCAACTTCGCCCCCTCGCTTTCCATTCTCATCTGTGTCCTGAAAACACCAACAAAGAAAAAATTAGAAATCTACTGCAGGCTAACTTTGTACCGGAATTCATTTTAAAACTGAAATATCACTTACTGTGGAGATCCGAACAACACGTTGTCCGCCCTTTTCCTGCACATCCACCACCATTCCATGCCGACATTTATCCCTGGTGAAGTAAGTGACTCTGTCCCCTGGGGTTAGCTCCTCTGTTTCTGGCTGTGGGGAGGGCTCAGGGGTGGAGGGCGACAAGGAGCTGGGAACCACTGGCCTGACTCTGCAGAATGGGGCAAAAATGCCACCGTCTTTTGTACAGGAGAAGAGGGGTTTATACAGGTAGGATCCATCAGTATTCCCCTTCCCCTTGTCTGCTCCCTGTGGGGACAGAAGCATAGCAGCACAACTGAGTTAATGTCACTCACACTCTCACTTCAATACCTCTATAAGTTAATCTCTACATTTCAGTTCATGATAAAAAGCATAGAGCTAAAGGCTAAACCAAATTACAAAATATATATATTTTTCCACCTTTAGTGGTACCAGCCATCCACATAATTTTGATTCCAATTATTGCCTGGATTTTGGGACTGATAGTGATTTTTGCAATATTTAGCAATATTTGAGAGTGTAAAAACAGCCTGATAACTACATTATATATTATATTTGTGGTGCTCATAGCTCTGAGAAAATACAATCAAATGTGTTGTTTTGCACCCTCAATTATGTTTTGAAAATGCAGTGTTTTCTTGGTTTCTACCCAAGAAATAGTCCCTTTGAAAACTTGACAGTGTGTTCTGTGGATTATCCTGAATAACAGGGACATTGTTTCTGGAAAGAGATGTCGCTTTTTTTTTTTTTTTTTTTGTTCCAATGAAAACTGTTCACAACCACACAGTCTCTGTGGATTATACACTACTAGTTATACAGATAGTTTGTGTGCAAACAATAGAAAGAAAAAGAAACAGTTCACATAATGTATTAGGAGAAAGTCTGAAGGACTAGTTCAAACGGAAAAGCACATTAAGAAATTGATGCTTTTTAATCATAATTGAAGGTGCTAAACACCATATTTAACGGTATGTTTTCAGTTCTGTGAACACCACAAACAACAATTCACCTCTATTGTGTTGAGGTGGAGGCAGGAATATCAGAGTTGCATATCTCAAAATCTGAGCAAATGAAACCAAAGGGATATGCATGGACAGACACAAGCGGGGGAAAGCAGAAAATAAAAGGATTTTGTTCTGATTCGGTTGCACCAACACTTTAAAGTCCCACCTGCAGTTCAATGCCAAAGAAGGTTCCTGATAAGGGACAGGAATATGTTGGCTCTGTCATTCTTCCAATGTAGCGAATGATGCCTCTAAGCATCTCTCCTCCTTTGTCCACAGTCACTGTAGTCCCCTCAGTGAGTCCGAGTGCTGTTTGAAGAGCACTTCTCCTTCTGAACCACTTCAGCCTCTCAGCGTCGTTAGACAGGGCCTGCAGCAGCTCGGCTTCTTCTGCACTCAGCTCTTCCAGAATACTCACCTCTATTTCATAATCTAACGCTGAAAGTGAGCCATGCAGATGACACCCAACTTTTTGGGAGGAGGAGATGTTTTGAGTGCGACTCTGTGCTTGTGTTCACTGATGTAACACAAGCTGCCAGCATTGATGTGTGTTGGCCATTCAGGTTTTGTTGTTATGATGAAGTACACGTTGTTTGATGACATTATGTTGCTGAGGCCAGGTGTAGCAGGGTACTGTACAGAAACACACACACACACACACACAGACACACAAACACAGTACACACGCAGACAGACACACATAGTGTACATAGTTACACAGGTGTTACTACAATACCAATAAGCCTGTTATCAATTTTGGAGAAAACACTCAAGCTAGCTCGCTAACTAAGCTAGCTACAACACTGAACATAAGAACTGCCGTAACTTACAACGTCAATCAGGAACCATAGCAAACGTTAAATGTAACGTCAGTGGAACAACTTTAAGCTGGAATAGTTCCGATTGTTTTCCTTACTTTCTCAAGCATGTGTGACAAAGTTAGCGTTACCTTGACTTGTTAAGCAACTTTAAAGTTTGCTTTCTGTTTTATCTTCGCTCTTTTTGGTTTCTGTCCGAACCAGAGGCGTTAAGTTTCACTTCCCCTTTCATTTCGTTTCACAGCGGGGTCATCGGCATTTCACACTCCTCTGACAGAAAAGACAGTTCGAGTTTGTGAACCACGTAAACAACTTATTGTCAATTCTGGACTTCTTCGAAAGATGTTATTAATTAAGTTATGAAGCGCAAACGGGAATATTTTGTGACGCTGTTGTTTTCAAATCAGTTGACAGCCAGCAGCAAGTCGTTCGACAGGATGTGGTGAAATTTCAGCCCCTCAGCACGGTCTTACAGACAACCAACAAGCAGCTTTAGTCACGTGGCACTGTTTAAATCTGGTTATATAAGGTGTATAGTTTGAACAAGTGATTATATCCCTGTTTGCTATCTTTGCAGCTTCGTTCTGTAGTTGATTGCAGCTGAAAGTAGGTGTATTATGTGTAATTGTTTTAATGGTACGCTTTTTTGAGAGAAAACTCCTTGCTAACTGATTATTCCATTATCAGAACAGCTTTTTCAAATTTAAGGGGCCAGTAAGAAGCAGTGCCTATGTAAAGTGCTGAAAGTAATGTCTGTGCATCCTAATCAGGACAATGTTTCCAGAAAGACATTCCACATTCAAGCAAAACACACTCCCTGTAAAACTGAAGAAACTTGAGTTGATAACCAGAGAAAATACCAAAACCCAACAAGTGTGTGTTTTGAATGTATATATTTAGACAACTACTGCAATGATCGAAAATATTTTTCATGCACGTTGCATTCTGTGAGACAACACTTCTTCTTGCTTGGCAACCTAACTTCTGTTAGTGATGCACTGTACTATTACCTCTGGTGTAAATTAGAGGACAAACAATCACATAGGCTAACAACTGAAAGACAAAGACATGATGAAAAATGGCAATTGGGAAAAAATGAATTAAATAAGCATGAGATTAATAAAAAAAATACTGGATTGTTTTACAATTTACAAATTGGGTAACAATACTTTTGTTTTTGTTGTTGTTGATTATTGATGATTATTTCACAGTGTCTTATTTATGTAACTAATATTGAACACATTGAGTCTCCATAAAATCCTACCCATTAATCCTGTCAAATAAAATCAAAGAAAATGTTGCCGCATATACCACATGACACTTGGCTCTCAAATTAAAATTCCAGCCTGTTAGACAAACTGAGGGCTGAATCAGCCCAATTCCTGCGCAGACCGCGTGCTGTGATTGGACAGTATAAAATACATCATCCGCAAGGGCCCATTTTTGTCGCTATTTGATGACGAAACTATTCACTTGTAAACATGGAGGAGAGAGAAGCGCTGAAGAGGCAAATTGAACTTCTACAAAGTAAATCTCCCTTGTTTAATGTCGACAGTTTGTTTGGTAGCAGTCGGGTTAGAAAACAATTTTTAATTGTTGCGCCTTTTTAAATTCAGAGCTGTCGTGTGGATGTGGGACCCGCGTTTTTACAAAAACTAACGTTACCCGTTAGCTTTGCCTCCAGCTCAAACTAACGTTATCCACATGTCTAAGAAGAGACGTTGGTGCCTTTATCTACCCTTCATAAAATATTGCATGTAGAGATACGTAGTTAATATATATACTCTATATTCAGTTTTCATTGGAAGTAAATAACTAAGATAGTTAGCCGTTTATGCTGTCAACAGGTTCATAGTTAAACCCCGGTTTAATCTGACGTTCGCTGTCATAACACAACTTGAGAACAAGCCAGATAGCTTAGCTTATTGTTCAACGGCAAGGCATAACGGTCGGTACACCCAACAAGTTAGCGTTACAGAAAAAAAACATAGTTTTTCACTTACATCTGGCGGTATTTTATTTTAGCAATACCGCCATGCCCCGGTATCGAGGACATTGTACTCCTGGGTGACAAATGAAAGGAAAATCCAACACAAAGTGTAAGATGTTGCTAGCTTCAATGCTTTTTAGCATTAGAGATTCTACAAGACTCTGGAACTGGAGAGATGAACAACATTCTCCCGAAAGACATTCCCTCATTTGGTGATGATGGTGATGATGGTGAAGGACGCAGTTTCACATGTTGCTAGAAGATCTCCCATAGGTGTAGAGGACAGTAGAGTAGAACTTTAATGTCCCAGAGGGGCAGTTTTGCTTACAGGCAGCTGTCAGTGAATGACACACATAAACATAAAGGTATGGCATTAATCCAAACAATAATAAACACAAAAAACGTACAGAACTACATCAACAACTTGTAACGGGCTGAAATACATTCTGTTTAAAAAGTCATTAGCTGATTAAAACATCTCGTATATCTGTTAGTGAAAAAACCTCCGACCTGATGGAAGCAAATTAAACTTGCTGTGTGGAGGTTGCTATGAGTTAATTTGCTTTTGGGATGGGGCTTTTACCTCCCTAGAGTAAATGCCATTTCAGTGAGTCTGTGTGTATGGAAGTTCAATTCAGTTTTATTTATGTAGCGCCATATCATAACAAAGTTATCTCAGGGCATATAGAGCAGGTCTAGACCGACTCTTTATATTTACAGAGACCCAGCAGTTCCCGCCATGAGCAGCACTAGGAGACAGTGGCAAGGAAAAACTCCCTTTAACAGGTAGAAACCTGAAGTATCTGAATTTGCTAGATATCTCCACTCACTTATTCAGGTTTTTCCTTTTTAATTTTCCACCTGTTTTCTGTCCCACTAAATCTGTTGACAGCATGCTGTGAAGATTATCTGGAGTAACGGGGACACTGATCCTAAAAAAGATGTTGCTGTTGAGTTTTTTAATAGAATTTTTCAGCGTTGTGAGCACCACAAACTAAATTCCTTTCACCTTCAAACTAAACCAAAACTATCTATGTGACTAAATACCACTAAAGGAAAGTGAGACATATGCTTTGTTAAGTAAACCAACTCTTTTACATGGTGTCTGTTTTCTTATTATTGTTTTATCAGTCTGAAAGTGACTGTACAACTAAATAATTCCTATTTTCAAATTTCCAGATCTCATCAATAAACATAAGAGTGTCCATGGCGATGCCCCGTTTGCAAGAGTTGAGCAGAGGCACCCAGAAGCTCCAACATCAGCCAGAGGCAGAGGTCACAGTACATCTGACACCGATCCTCACAGCTCCAGAGGGAGGCTATTTGCTCCTCAGAGCCGTGGAAGTTGGAGGAAAACGTACTCGCTGAGAAACAAGAACCCCCAGTCCTCTGCTGGACCTCCCTCAGCCTCTACCTCCTCCTCTGTTCATCAGTGTAGCTCCCACAGTGCATCTCACAGCACCTCACTGCCCAGCCACAGCAGAGGAGAGGAGAGAGACAGAGGCACAGCTGCCGCTTTCTCGTCAGGGATCCCTCAAGAGAAGAGAGAGGGACGTATAAACAGCATCACAGGGATTAGGGGAGCTGCAACAGAGAAAAAACCCACAGATAATCTTAGAAAGACAGGGGCAGCTGTGTCTCAGCATGAAGATGGAAAAGGAGGTTCAAGCTCAACAAGCACTAGTATGCAACATGAAATGCTTCACAGACAGAGGGCTGAAAGCAGGCGTATAGTCCTCCCAGAAAAGAAAGTTAGTGGCTCTTCAGAAGCGCCTTCTTCAGTCAAAGCCGACACCTCGGCCAGTTTGCAGAGCGGCCCTCAAGTACAGATCAAAGCTGCCCTGACAAGCAAAACCAGCACTGAGACTAAACGGGCGACAACTGAAGCTATTCTCACGACTGGTAATCCCATAGCACCACTCTCTGCTCTGTCTAAAGTATCCAAACAACCCTCTGTTAACCCCACACCTCACACCAGCCAGGGCCAAGTCAGTGCGCCTTTCTTGAAAAAGTCCAAGTTCACTTGGGTAAAGAGCCAGAACATGGGAGGAGTGGAGCCTAAACAGGCTAGCTCCACTTCGTCACCCACAGGCAAAGCTGGGACTGTTGCTCTGTCAGTTTCAAAAGCTGGAGTTGCCACTGGAAGCCCCCCCTTATTCTCAATTGGTAAGAGAACCCCTGCCAAGAAGTTACCTCGAAAGCTAAGCCCGGTTACTGTAGCCCCCAAGACCTCCAAGTACAAATGGGTCTCCTCCTCTGCCGGAGCCCAAGTAAGAATATCTCGAAAATCACTATCACCCAAAGCCCTGCCTCTTTCCCAGAGAGCTCTGGAGAAGGGAGAGGCCACCAAGAAGCTGAGGGCAGCCTCCGCTCCCTCTGCTAAGATGAAAAGGGGATTTGCAGGTTCCTCTACCAACTCCTCACCGAGTAGCCGTTACCGCTGGAAGGCTGGAGGTCCGAGTACCTCTGCGGCAGTGACAGGGGGGGCAACAGTGGCCCGTCGTAAATCTGCCTTCCACTGGACGTCAGAAAGAAGCAACAAAGGAGTGAGAGGAGGGCTTGTTGCTTCCCCATCTGTAACCCAACGGACCTCCCTTCCGCCCTCCTCCTCCCCTGGTGGGTTCAAGCTCCGCAGCAGGATGAAAATCATTAGGAAGTCTGCTAGTAGGTAAGTAATGGAAACATGATCTGATTTACTTTCTTCTGGGTTTATTTCTGCTCTGAGGCCTTCTCGAATTATTTTCTTTTCAATTTTTCTTTTGTGTAACTGTCTTTTGCCAGAAGGTGGCAGCAAAGTATGGGAGACTGCTGAAATACATGAATTTGATTTTTTTAAATATCATTTGCTTAATTTAAAACATTTTATTTAACCTTTATTTAACCAGGAGAGTCCCATTGAGATTAAGAATCTCTTTTTCAAGGGAGACCTGGCAGACAGTCAGCAGCATAAATAAAAACACAGTTACAGACAGAAAACACAAAAGGAGACAAAATACAATAAACAAGCATAGGAACTCACATTTCAAAACCAGGTAAATTAAAAACATTAACATCCTGGAGTCTGCCTCTAATTCTTTCATTTGGATTTAAAAACATTTAACGAGATTCATTCTTTGAGTTTCAAGTCATTCCGATTGTTAAAAATAGTAGCCTCTAGTGTATGACTGATTACACTGTTCTCTTTTGCCCTCTGTCCTGTGACCACAGTGGAGGTGGCTCAGAGAAGGGGACCAGCCCACCAGCAGTGAAGTACTCCCCGCGGAGCCGGATCCACAGCTCGACCAGAACTCCCATAGGAGTTAGGAGGACACCCTCCAGGGAGCTTGTGTCTTTTGGTAGACACAAGCTGAGGCGGCTCTCCCCCACCTTATCAAGGACAAGTAAGGAGCACACACTACAGACTATCGTATACGATCATTGTTGTAAAGTTTTGTTCCTTTCAGTTTCATTAAGAGCATTTATCCTACACTGTTTACCATGACTAATTACTCTAATGAGCTGTCAGCCAAAGGCTCATCCATGGAAAATAACATTACACGGTTAAGAGGGAACATGTAATCTGGCTAGTTATAGTACTACTGTGTTGTCTGTGGTCTTACAGTAGAAATGCTGGAGCCATGTAGTTATTTTTGATTAATCTTTTTTAATATTCCTTCTCCTCTCCCCCACAGTAAGACCCACAGCAGCTAAACTTTTCTAGATAGGTTCAAATTCTCACCCCCTACTTAGATAATAAGAATTACCCCCTACGGCCATTTGGTGGCGCTATGACAACTTGTTTTAGCCAATAACTCACCAACTGTCCATCAAGCATTCAAAAACCTTATATCCCCATATATACATACAGTTCTCAAGTCCTGCAGGATCTCCTGACATTTCCACCAAAGTGGGACCAAATTAGTCACAATTAGTTTTGAATTTTAGGTGCTTTGACTTATATTTTGTATGCTGCTGTTTACATCTTTCCAATGATTCACACATCCACTGTGTTCACTAGATTTGCCACAACAAATATTGGATGGCACAAATCCAATAACAGTGATGCTGTCTTCTCTTACTGTGTGCTCTAGAAACATAACCGCTGGGTAGAGTTTATGTTGTGAGCTCTGCTCTACTAATTTTTAAAAATCTGTTTGTGTGTGATTCAGCATTTAGCTCTTAAAAACCAAAGAAAACGCAGTCATTGATCAGTCTTGGTGTCCTCACACATAGAAGCCACCCTCAGAGGGAACAGTATTGCTATCTGGGAGAGAGGGAGGTCTTTATTTTGCCTCTTCCAGATGACAGGATCATATGCAAGACTTGTTCCATATTTTTATTAGATTGATGTTTCTTACACTCTCTGAGTCAACCTCTTCTGTCTGCCAGCCTCACCCCAAAACATCACCATGTTTCACTGTGTTTTATGTGTCAAAGTCAGCACAGAAAATTTCAAACATGCAGTTGGTGGTTGATGTGCCATCAGAGAGATCTTTGACTCAAACAAAGAGTCTTTTAAGCAATCATTTTCATCTAGATTGTGGTTTTACTACCAGGGAGTTGAACATGCTCAAAGATTCTCACTTGCTTCTTTGCGTCAGTTTATTGCTTTTTGTTGACTTATATTTCTTTCTACTTTGACACCATGTCTCTCTTCAGCACTTGTGTCAATTCTGCACCACTTATACCAGTGTTCTCAGACTACTGCCAACTACATACTAGTAGAATACAGTACTGTGTATACTAATTACATTGTTTTTGCAGTTAGTTCACAAGAAATCACTGCGTTTTACCATTTTGTGCCTGCCTTGCCAACCTGCAATTTTAAAATGACACTGCTAATTGCAATTCACAAAGAGAAAGCAAAGACTTTCTAAAGATCTTCCTAGAACTGTTTTTACCTCCACCCGCGATCAATTTTAGTTGTGGGACAATAGTGTGTCAATAGCACACTCACAAATCAAGCACTTTTTTCCTGATTTTTAAAATTTATTTCTAGAGTATACTTTATTCTTAAAAAGTCTCATGTAGTGTGGAATTGAGACAAAGATTGGGAGTAATAGGCCCTTCAGTTGTGGCTCTGCCAGCAGCTATTGCAGCCATCTCCAGTAGAGGACAGCAGCTCACATCCATGTAGTCCTTGTAGGGGCTTTGTGTTGCTGGCTGTCACTGGAGAGGCTTACAGGCAGGCTATAAGAGGAGGAGGGGGGAGGTTAATTGATTGCCCAATTCAGCCGTGATGGCGAACAAGTGCCGATAGCGGGTAATTTGCAGAGGTGGAGGCAGGCAGCGCCACTGCTATCAAGCCCTGGCACCGCTCTCCCTCCAGTAGATAAAAAGGAGCTAATGCATAATTATCCTTTTGCAAATTGGATTGTTTTAACGAACTGTAGAATATAGGCCTAACCTGATGGAAAGCAATCATTGTTTTTACAGCCATCTCCCTCCCCCTCTCTCCCCCTCCCTCCATCCTCTTGCCCCTCCAGCCCTCCGGTCATACCCTACACGCCTCATGCCCATCTTGGTGTAATCTCCCATACTCAATGGAGTCAGAAGACATTAGAAAAGCCATCACTATTAACATTAGGCTTTATTCGTCCCTATGGCTCTGCGTCCATGCTTCTCTTTTTCTGATTCTTTAACTTTATGTGTCCTTCCTCACACCTCCTACATCCTTTCCCTCTTCCCCATTTCCTTCATGCATTTTATGTCACGTGGAGAACCTGAGCGGACCCACAGCAGAAAACACATGCATCTCTAATTAAAGATGGGGATCCAGAATCAGAGACGCAGGAAAGGTGGAGCAGGGGTGAGTGCAGAGGAAGATGGAGTGAGGAAGGCTGCCCGCAGCCGTCTGTGCCTCCGATAAGAGCTGCTAATAAAGAGCAAATTGAATTACTAATGATGGGAAGAGTCCCTCTAGATGAGCCTGTTAAAAAACAACCTTATGACCACTCACACACGCATGATAATACACTCACAAACAATGTGTCTTAATTTCCTCCTCAATGGCCAGCTTTAGCCTCTCCTCTCATAGGGGCTGCGTGTTTTCTGAGGTGCTCGCTTATCTGTGGTTTAATTTAAAGAGGGCATAAACCTAAGTAAGCAGTTAGGACTGTAATGAATCAAGAGGTGTGTGTGTGTGTGTGTATGTGTATGTGTATGTGTATGTGTGTGTGTGTGTGTGTTTGAATGTATATATCTATATGTGTGTGTGTGTGTGTGTGTGTGCTTGCATGTGCCCGGAGACAGCCATGTAGCCCAGATAATCTAATAAAGCAGATAAATGTCAGGAACGGACAGAACACGGAGAGGAAGAGTGCTGAGCCGTGCGGCTTCGAGCCCCATGTGACAGGCTTCTGGAGCGCTTTAGGTCTCTATCTCACTCCGGTTTCTTTCCTCCCCTCACCATCTCTCATCCAGTCCCGCTCAGTCTTTTTCCTCTCTGTAGCTGTCTCCACTGCTCTGCCAATACGCCTTGTGACTTTTTTAAAGCCCAGTACTGTATATCACTTTGCAGACTGCAGCCATTTTCTGTATAATCTTATTCTAGGTCTGAACTTTAATGCCACGAGAGTTCATCTAAATTTGTAAATCACTTTCTGAAAAATACAACATAAAGAGCTAATGTAAGATGAGCGTCTATTTTATTTTTAACAAGATATTGACGTGTCACATTGCAGCATTTTGTAACTCTTGCAAATAACGATTATTTTCATCATTGGTTAGTCTGCTGGTTACTTTCTCAATATTCTTTTAGTCTATAAAACATCTTTATGCCTGCTACAATTTCCTAAAGCTCAAGGTGACCTAAAGCTGTTGAGTTAACCATCACATAAGAGAAAGAAAAGCAGCAAATCTTCACATTTGAGAAGCAAGAGCTAAGGAAGTTTTGCTCACAGTATGTAGGGTAAAACTGCCGATTAATTTGCTGTCAATCGATTAATCAGCTCTGCACGGATCAGTGACAGCTGAAGGCAGAACTGAACCTATTTTCAAAAGACTTGAATATGAAACAGACTTTACATATTGTTGGAAATTAATTAGAAACGCTGTTCTGTACACTGTTAATCAAAGTGTATATACAGCATGTATTCAATTATGTGATTGCAGGGAGTGAGTGAGTGTTTTTGTTGTTTTGACCATCATTCTAACATTTTACTCAACACTCTTCACTCACTCTTGAGATCTAGGAATATAACACCAGTAGCCACAGATTTACAGCTTTCTTCAACAGAGCAAAGTTATACAGGCGTTCAGACAGCTTTTATAGTTATCAATACACAGAGTGAAATGTGCCAGAAGTTGGGTGAGCATTCTTATGGAAGTTCAGTATTAATGCTAGATGGCAAGTGAAAATGAAATGTCAGAAGAACACATGCACCTGGAGTAGATACTGTTCAGTTGGAGTTGAACCAGGAAGTAGCTCTGCAATTTTTACAACTGACAGGTTTTGGAAATAAATTTTAAATTCGTCTTTGTTTTCACGTCCACATAAGTGGTGAGATGAATGATGATAAGATGATGGTCGTATTGAGCTTAATTAATCAAATATGTGCAAGTGAACTTTCCTGGTAGATCACGTTGTAACATGAACGGCTTAATTTAACTGTTGACATTGCGGCTGTCAAGATGCAGGATGAGAGTTGTAAAATCCTGTCTCTGGTTTGGTGTCTCATACATCTTAAAACCCCTGGATGTGTTACTCAAACAGGACTTGGACCTTCTCACAGGTACCTGTAGCAACACGTCGCCATCACCAGTGCAGACCATCCTGCTTTTTTAATGCAGAGCTGTTTTCACTCTAACTCTCTCTTAATACTCTGAGTTAGGATTTAGAAGTGGATACATCCATTTAATACATCCATTGGCTTCTCCAGTTTTACTTCTCAGCTGGTCCCCAACACACACACACACACACACACACACACACACACACACACACACAAGGGTCGGATTGTTGTTTGTGTGTTGTAGTAGAAGTGGATCTCTTACAGTGCCAGTGCTGCCACCTTTGCTCTCTCAGCATCAGCTTACCAATGTGCTGCCCCTCCACCCCTCTCCACCCCTCTCCACCCTCCACCCCGTGATACCATGAAGCCCATTACCACCATAAAAGATCCCCCCTCCCCCCCTCTTCAGGGATCCTGTTACCGTGCCTGCAGTGATCCCATTTATTTCACCCATAAATCATGTGTG
>VMKM01004340.1:0-18445 GCA_008360985.2 Macquaria ambigua | reverse complement strand
TGCTGTCCTATTTGTGCCTATCAGTTCTAAGATTTCATTTATTGTGACGATGGATCAGCTTTGGCCTGTCAATTGCTGTGTCCATCCAACACTGTAGTCTAAAGAACCTCCAGAAATGATTCCTATTGATTTTGTTGACCACTCACCTTTCCTCCAGCACCCCACCAGACCTGGTGGTGGTCAAAATTTCCACGAGACCAACCTTTGGTCCATGACTAGGTATCTTAAAATCTTATTATTTCCATTAAATGAGCTGTGGATATTCATAATCCCCAGAGGATAAATACTAATCTTTTTGGTGACCCCACTGACCTTTCAGAAATCTGTACACAAGAAATCTTAAAGGTTAACCACCGCTCAGTGTAGCATGGGCAGTAACATAGAGCTGGTAGTAAGAGCTAACCAGCCATGAGAAGCTACTGTCAGACTCTGTGTCTCTGCTGAAAATACAGGGAGTCTGGTGGAGCTTTGACAGTCTCTAGAAGCACATTTATGGGCCTTTTAGAGTTTCACTGTGTGGGTACCTGATTGTAGCTGGGGTAGGCACTCTACTACGAGTGTCCCTCAGTACATAGTCATAGCCATGCTGTTTATCGCAGTTAACGTTACTGTTCGTCAGCCCTAAATAACTTGTTAAGCTCTAAATATAGCACAGCTCTCCGTGGGCCCATGTGTTGTGTTTACTGCCTCTGCAGAGGAATAAATCTGTTGTTGTTCATGTATGACGTCGTTTTTCCGCTTATCAGGCTTGCTAATGCTAATGCTACCAGCAGCTACCTTATGTGTGAGAGGCACAGACGGGGGCTACGGTTAGCTAGTGTTCTACACTTTATACTTGCCGCAGCAGCTGCTACCACGGTCAAGGGGGTCAACATACGTATTAGACCTCGGAGTCTTGCTTATTTCGTCACCGTAAGGAGGTGCGAGAGAATTTGGCTGAACCAGACTTTCAAATCCAAGCTGACACATACAAGCTAATTTTGAGCAGAAAAAGCAGTTCATATTTTGATACATTTCTTATATGTTGTGATTGAAGTTGCAAATGGAACATTAATGGAACGTTATCTGTCGATAGTGCCATAAATAATGTTCCAAAGATCTACCAGTCCTATTCATCAAAGTATAGCTTATAGACCTAATTGAATACCACAGCATGTTCAGTAGGTTTATGGGTTAAACATGCAGAGAGTAAGATAGCATTTTCTGATATATTTACCACTTTTCTGGCAGAATGATGAAACTAAGCATGATAGCCATCTTAATCATAATGTGTTGCTTTTAAGTAGCTGAGAATACGATAAAGCTATGTAGAAATGCAGAAAATTATTTAAGTATTATTCAAATCCTTTTTTTTTTTTTTTGTCTGGAAAGGACCAAAAGACCCCGCTTTATTGTACCCTCCCCAACACCACCACCACCACACACACACACTTTTCAAACCAATGTTAAGCCCTTGGATTTATAGACAACCTCTTATCTCTGAAGTGAGACACAAAGAGGAGCTGTGATGTTGTATTTGAGTTTCTCGAATGAACAGAGATTGTCTGGTACAGCAGGGAGGGTCAGTCAGTGTAATAGTAATCAGGAGCCTAATGCGAAGAGGCAGCGGAGAGAATAGAGTCAGTCTTTTGAGTGACACCTTCATGAAAAGGCATGACATTTCATCTGGGCATGTTTCTGCCAGCTTACCACAGCGATGTGCCGCAGCAGATCGCCCAGCAGCAACAAACTCAATACCAGTTCACATACTCGCACGCACCACATCACACCATTTTCAAGCTTTGGAGCCACACAATGATGTGACATAACGTGTTAGTTTTGGCTTTTTTTCTCCTTCCAGTTAGAATGACGGCTCTGGTATTGTGTTATCACACATCTCTTACTCACTCACACCATTGGTCAGAGCTTAGAATGAGTATGGAGAGTTTCATAAGAAATTATCACCGGAAGGATCTTCAATAGATCATGTTGTCACACTGCAAACAAGAGACAAAGGACATCTAAGGACAGTCTTTTAGTCTGATAGTGAAGGAGGTAGCAGTGGTGGAAAGACACTGTAGTCCATGAAAGGGTACAGCATCATGTGTCTCTATGGTTTTGTTTTAGTAGTTTTAGTAGTTTCTGGATTACTTCATTGATATTCTAGAGAGACAGACTGTCAGAACACATTAAATCCACTATAAATGTTAAGGGACTGTACGAAAGGTTACTGATGTGGGGAGGAGGGCTGAATCATCATTTCATTTTATAAAAAAGCAAGACCCTCCCCAGCGTTATCAGTATCTTTGGAGCCTCCCCTTGATTTTACCAAAGCCATCTTTGTGATGTAACTATTTAATCTTTTGTAAACATTTTTTTACAATAAATCTCAAAAGAGAAGAATTAATCTGGGATTAGAAAAAGTTAAGAGTTGTACTGTGTAACAGTAGTAGCATAGTCCCAGTCCTAATCGCTCCCAGGTTGTCTGGACTCGCCCTGAGGTTGAGGCGGTTGAGGAGCTCAGACATCCGGAAAAGCTTGGAGTGGCACCTCTGCTCCTTCATGTTAAAAAGGAACCCATTGAGGCGGGAGGCCAGGAGTTATTCTGGGCATATGCAGCTGGGAGGAGACCTGGAGCCAGACCCAAAACACACTGGAAGGATTATATTTATCTCATCTCATTGATCTGGAAATACCTCAGAATCCCCAGGAAGAGTTGGAGCACCTGGCTATAGAGAAGGATGTGGATGGATGGATGGATGATGGACAGACCTTGCCAAAACACACAATGTTCTTAGTTTTCCTTTTTAAGTGAATTTCACTAAAAGCAAGAGTATGTAACCTTTGGTAAATGGCAACCACTTTGGCCACAAGTGACAATTACAGGATAATAGTAAATGCTAAAATGTAGTGTAACAGTAACACAAGTAGAGAAGAACCATAAAGTCATCAAACTGATTTAATAATGTAAATTATACAACAATATCTATTAAACCATTAGCTATTTTTAGCTAATGTTAGCTACAGCCTTACTTGGTAATACGAGACAGTGAGGCTGTAGAAAAAAAAACGTATTGAGCATATTTGAGAGTGTGTTTTATTGCTTATGATTTCATCTCTTCATTTGTAAGAGGGAGATTGTATTATTTCTCCTTTCACAAGTAGCATGGATTAGCTTCAAGGATTTTTTGCTCAGTTTAGGAAACTGGCAAAAATTTAAAGGGAGCTTCCCTTAGGATAAAAGACGTTTGATACAAGCGTACGTACAGAATACAGTGACTGTTCTAAACTTGGTATGGTGACAGAACTGTACACCTTTATTTGTATGTGAAACTACATAATGGCTAAGTATTCAAGTTTACATCATTTTATATGATTAACATGAAAAAGTATTACACATATTTTCAAGTAAATTTGATCCACACATATAAGCTTAACAATTAAATTCCTAATTGTATTTAAAGTGAGCCTAAGTGACTTTCACACAGCGTCCACTCTTGCCACAATTACAGGATAATGGTAAATGCTAAAACATAGAGTAACAGTAGCACAAGTAGAGATGAGTTATAAAGTCTGACTCAGTAATGTCAGTGTGCATTAGCTAACGTTAGCCACCATAGGCTACTGGTCATATAAGACCATGTAAGGCTGTAGCAGTGAAATGACTAAAGGTGCGTTTTATTGCTTATGAATTCAAAGTGTCTTTTGTAAGATGAAACATCTGTTATTTCTTCTTTTGAAAGTTAAACAGTCTAGCTTTAAAGCAGGATTAATAGATTTCTTTGGCCACTCGGGGTTCAGTGGTGGAACATGCATTCTGCACTAGGTTGCACCAGCTATGTGTAAGTTCTAATGTAGCCTAGTTTGAACGTAATTTAGGTCGGAGTTTGCGCGCTACTAACGTTTTAAGGGTTGCACCAGCTGAAATAGTTCCAACGTAGGCATAAGTCACAACTTAAATCTTACTCCAATCCCTTAGTAGGTGTAAAATAGCGGTTGGCATGGTGCATCGTTTTTGAAAGGTGGGATAACTTGGAGGATGCGGAGGAGCGAATTATACCGGCTGTTTTTTGTTTTCAGTGTAGGCTATCATTATGTGTTTGTTATAACGTTACAATTTCATCTGCCCAATAATAAAGTACCGTTATATTACCCTGTGTTGTAGTTGACAGTTTCACCACTTGATGTCATTGCTGTTATTTTGCACTAGCTGTAGATTAAGGTTGAATAGTTATCACCCAGTCATAAAGCTTCGTCCTGCCTGGAAACAAAAACAATGAGCTAATAGAGGCTAAAAAGGGTACTGCAGTTGGTGATTCTTTGGGATCATTCTCTTTAAGGATGTTTGTCCAACCAATTTTAAGGAATTCTATAGGTAGATATATCCTGAGGAGAGTGGTTCAAGTGTTTGTGTGCAACTCTATTTTTTTCCCACAAAAATCTGAAGATCATTTTAACGAAAAATGTCAAGGAGCTTCCAATGGACATGGCATTGTCTTACAGGAGCCAGATGCCACACTACTACAAATAAATATTTAAGTTATTTTTCTCCATTTGACCCTTGCATAACATACAAAGTTGAATAAGGTTCTGTGCTCAGAGTTATGACATTCCTTAATCTCCTTCTGTCACTTCTTATTTATTTGTAATAGCAAACGTAGAAAACCAATCTCTGATTTGTCACATTTGCTTGTAGCAGCACATTCAGGTTCCCTGTGACAAATTCCAGTCCTCTAAAGACAAAGTTATTTTCCTTCTGATGAGAAATACCAGAGTTATTTATTTATTAACTTATGTCTTTGACAATCTGTAGCTATTATACCACCTCAACAGAAAACAGTGGGTCATTCTAACAGATGAACTCTTGGGAATGGTCGAGCCACACACTTCACTACGGAAGAGTTACAGACGCAATGCATATTATATCTTTCAATAGGCAAAGGTTCAACAGCTAATTATAACACACCGATTAGTAACACATATTAAAATATATATTCATTTCATTTATGAAAATAGCAAACAATATTTCCCAGTATTTTCTTCTCACATCAAAGATAAGCAATGTTCACAGGTTGGGATTTTATCACTCTGCATGACAAATGGTTTATTTTTGTCTTAATAAAAGTTAATCCACCTACAAAAAGGAACCATACTGGGCATGTTTCCCACATTGTATTTATCAGAATAAAACAATATGTTTCAGATTCTGATTAAAACTGTGAGACTTTGTACATGTTTGGGTTCTGTTGTTTGCACATCTGTTGTTTACACATCAAAAGTAGAAAATATGATTATTTTCACTCCATACTGTAGCACAGCATCTCTCCGTTCCAAGAAAAGCTACATCTCAGGGCTTTAGGTTCAGGAATTAATTGGAAGACAGTCAGAGGTTCGCTGATCATCGTCAGTGAATTCTTAATGTGATGTGTATTGATATGAAGCGACAAAAAGGGTATTTACAGAAATGTACGATGGCACTCTCCAATACTTTGTACTGTGTGCATACAGTATTGTATCTTGATTAGAGTTGCATCAATCTTTAAGTTAACTAGTATATGATACTGACCTTTAAAGTGTAAATGGCAAATGAGGGAATGTTGCAATAAAAAGACTCTTTGGTAGGTACCTACTTAGTTTGTCTAATTCAGACTGTTGAAGTCTCATATTAGCTTCAACTGAACTTCAGAATGTATTTTTCTGTGGATTTTGTCCCCCATCACTTACATTGGAACTGCCCTTGGAAGGGATTTCTTAATGGCCATTATGAACAGGAGGAATGATTACAGTGACCAAAAACGGTTTCACTGTATTTATGGACATGTTAATATTGTTTTAAGACAGACTTAAAAAATGTTAACCTGTCCTTTAAAGTCAACCGGAAACAACGTTTTCACCAAACTCATGGGGTTAATATGCTAATTAGGATGAACGAGGATGAATTCTAACATTTTTGTGACCTCCTGACCTATGCACCTTCAGGACAAATTTTCTATTTTTACTCAAGAAATATGAAGATCTAATGGGCAGACAAACAGTCACTAGTTGCTGTTACATGGACAATATTTCTTCAACCCGATTGAAATCATTCTGATTAGAGATTCCAACTGTTTAAATGGACTCTAAATAAAGTGATCCCATAAGATGAGCGTTTACATGCCCCGAAGCATTTAATCAGAATAGAACTTTTTTGACATGTGCAAGGTGGCTCCGCCCGCTGTGAAGCGTCTAATCTGTCGGAAATATAACAGAGGAAGAAGGTTTTTTTCATCTTTGTTCATCTTTTCAAACCCTTGTTTTCAAGCCTTTCTACCATTGAGGCGTTCAACAATCCTTAAATATTTTAAGCTGGATCAGCTACGGAGCAGTTTAGTTTTGCTGCCGCCATGTTTCTGTCCCTCCCGGAAACTCGTTCACATCACCTAATGTTCCCCCACGTGGGGCAAACGTGCAGAAAGAATATATTTATTCCAACCAGAGAGAAAGGATCGGATTAAGCGTTTACATGGTTACTAGACGCTAATATTTTCCTATTCAACGGATTATCAAAGGATTTCCATGAACTTTTGTACAGACATTCATGGTCCCAAGAGGATGGATCCTAATGATTTGGTAACTTTTCCTCATCATCAGGTCACATTTTTAATTTGTCCAATACTTTGGTTAAGAAAAATTGACATTCCCATCAGCCTCAGCTGTACTTTGTGTTTAATTAGCCAATGTTAGCACGCTAACATGCTAACCTAAAATCGTGAACATGGTATACATTGAACCTGCTAAACATCAGCATGTTAGCATTGTCATTGTGAAGATGTTAGCATGCTGACATTATAATTTAGCTCAAAGCACCACTGTGCCTCACAGAGCCGCTAGCATGGCTGTAGACTCTTATTCTTGTTGTTCCTAAGCCTAACTAAACCTTAACCATAGCCATAACAGTGGCAGATCAGAAAATGATCATATGAATAATTTTGTATTGGTCAGTTTTGGAAGGAAATGACAAACTGCACATTTTGCCATTTAGTTTGGAGGACTTGTTTGCAGATTCATGCTCCCCAGAAAATAATTTATTTTTACATTTGTCTTTTCCTCAAGCACCACCTTCAGGCCACAATGTCAACTTCTCTAGTGGGTAGATTGTCATGTATTTTCCTAAGCACATTCATGCTCCCCAGAAGATGAGCCCTTTTGATTTTTATGATCCCATGACCTTTCCTCTATTGTAACCTATTGTAACCCTCAGGACAAACTTTTCATTCTAAGCTCCACTAATATAAGGCTCTATGAATCGCAAAATGTTCAGTATTTTCCATATATCATCCAGCACTTTTGCACTTCTGGGTTGACCTTTAGTCTGATATTTTTATGTACTTACTGCTAATATACCTGGACATTTAATTGGTATAAAACATTACAATGTAAAAAATCCATTACTCCCCTCATCAATGGACAATGACAGCTTTGAAGACTAATTGTATGCAGACTGAAGCTGAGTCAAAGGTCAGGTCTCAGTAGGACCTGAGCCCATCAAAGAGGCTCGCCCTGGTATCTGAGCAGCCACTGAAAACCCATGGAGACTAATTAACACCAGGCAGCTTTCTGATCCCTCTATAATTTGACAAATGCCACGGGAGTAACCCATTCATGAGCACCTGCCACCTGATGTCCCTCCTGTCACAGAAAAAAGTGAAATATGTTTATTATGGTGTGATCCTGAAGAAAGTATACTGTCTGGAAAATCTTAAGCAGTCACCATCACATAAATAGATAATCAATCATGTCATCATTCACATGCTCAGAATAAACTCTAAATTGGTGTCCAGAAATAACAAACATTTTGTCTGCACAGTGAGACTCACTGTGGCATTATTCTGTAAGTACTTTGGAGCTGATTATCGTCGGTGACGGGATGGCTTTTCTTTCAATCTATTTGACTTGTGATGAGACTCCAGACACAAGCAGTGCCCACTCATCGTCTCCAAAAAAATTGGCTGGCAAAAGCATTCTTGATAGCTTTCAGTCAAGTTGACAGGCAGCATGTCAAACGGCAGCTTGTTACTCTAAGACGATACAAAGCTCCATTGAGATTGGGGGATTTGATTGAAAAATGAAACCTGAGTGAATGAAAATGTGACGAGAGAATAAACTGGGACCGTCTGCTGTTTGAGGACCACAGTGCCTGCTGTCAGCAAAGAGGAGGTTAGAACTCCTCCACCAAGTGCTGTCATAACTGTTGGTAAGAACAACAATTATCTTAATTTCTAATTCATATTTTGTTTTTAAAAATGAGAATATTTGGTGTGATAAGGTGGAATAAATACAGTCTTCAAAACATTTCTTCAAAGTCTTTTTTTTCTGTTTGATTTGGAGTAAAAGCTAGCACAGGATTCAAAGCAGCATCTCCCTATTGATCCCCTGTGTTCCATATTTCAGCAGAGTTAACACATTCAGACCTGTGACAGGAAGGACACCTCCTTGCCATCACAATGATAATTGCTCAACTCCCACAGGTGCTGTGGTTTCACACAATGGATTAGCACAAGAAGCAGGATGAGATCAATGTAAAGGTCAGATTCGACCCTCTATTCCACAAGACACCAACAAAGGCTTGAAATGTAGATTTATAGCTCTGCCTAACTGCTTTGGCTCTCACATGAAGATCTGTTATTCTGAATCTTTAATAATGTCAGTGATATGTGTGTGTATCTGAGTAGAGATTAGACACTGGGCGGGATTGTCAGATTGTCTGTTTTGGAACATTACAAAAATTGTAGCCAATGCCAACATCGGAAGGTTTCCCAAGCTCAACCATAGAGACTGTCCTCCTAACAGTAAAGTGCCGCTTAAGGTGGTGCAACACAAAGGTCACCCCTATTCATTTTCTGTAGGACAAAAGCACTTGGCAAGGCACTGTGGGATTCCAGGCAACGTGTCACTGACCAGCGATGGAGGGGTCGAAAGAATTTTCAACTTGCAAATGAGGGCTATGCAGTATTTAGCCAAAAAAACTAACAACAAAAAAGAAATTCAGTGGTGGGTCAGGGAGTTTAGTCCTTACCTGCTGTGTGCTGTCTGTGGAGCACTATATAAATAAAATTGAATTGAATATTGTACTTTCTGGGATCTGTTGTTTCTATGTCCCTGGCCTCCAGAATTACAGACACAAAACAAAAACAAAGTGCTGCTTGGCACAACGTCATGTAAATTGTTGGAGAAAAGCTACTTGCTCATTAGCAGTGTTTGCTCGAGTGAACATTGCGTCAATGAGCAACCTGCTTGCTAACTTGCGAGCATTGAGGCGCCCTCTTCGACGAGCGAGAAGTGGCGTCTTTTAAACAGGAAGACAACAGCTGTTTCCTAACCTTAACTAAGTTCAGTCAGAGACACTTATGTTAAGGAAGAGAGCATTTATAGCAAAGGGGTTAAACAGTTATATTTGGCGGACATGGCTCTGCTCTTTGAGGAAACTCATAGAATCCGAGCAGGGACAAGGATTCATTTTTAATATTACGATAGGAGTTTGAAATATTTGTACAGTAACTTATAATATTTCTGTCTTTAATATATTTATTCCTTTTGACTTTCCAACTTTATATTCATTTTAATATCATGTAGTAACACACAGCGAGCAGCGAGCGATTATATAATAATATCTGGACATATGTTTGACATTTGTGCGAGGGGGAGGCAAACATTTAACTGACATCACACAACACAGTCCAACTATTGCGTGGTGTGTTACGCATATACACACAGTAACAGGGGAATAGTGCCAAGCTTGCCATAAAGCCAAACAACACAGCACATCAACTCGACCAACTGACCACTCTGTACTGTATCACACAAAGGCTTACATAGGGTATTTGTCTTTCACACATGAGCGCGCACAACTGAAGCGCACTGGCAACCATAAAGTTAAAGTCTGTTATAAGTGAAATATCAATTTGTTTATATTATACTGTTAGGCTTTCATTTTGCATGTACCATGCCACCCCGCAAACTCCCTGTATGTATTTGGACTATTATTATATGTGCCCCCTCCCAAATAATGGGGTTACAGCTAATCTTGCTGAATATGAGTCTTTTACAATATATCTGTCTGTTCTTAGGCAACATTTGACTTGATGTTTGGTATTGTGTTTTCTCTCCTAGCCCCAGCAGTGAGTCTGCAGTGTGTTAAGTGGCGGTGCCCTCTCAGTGTACACCTGATAATGTACACAGTTTTTGACCGTTTTAAGCAATGTATAACCCTGCATATTCAGTCTAACTCGAATAGTCAAAATGATTCAAAAGCAGCTGGGGAGCAGAGGAGAGAGAGCTGGTACAGAAAAAAAAGATGCCATGACTGTTGTGTGGGCACACTGTCTTCAGTCAACACAATACAGGACAAACCGAAGCTGAATGTAAATACTGTCGGAAAATAGTAGAGTAGCACATCCTTTTTAAGTAGCGTTTAGTGTGGAGTGTGTGGCGGGAGGAAGGGAGATGGTGTGGCAGAGCTCAGGGTGCTGCTGTCAGAGCAGAGCTGGGTTATCAGTGAACCATGATTATTAACAGTGAATGTTGAGTATGAGTGACAATTTGTCAGAAAATAATGCTACAGCTCCTCGACAACAAAGCAGTGTTCCTAAGTTTAGTTTACCAGCATATTATGGTATTGTGATGGGTGTTAACCCCAAGGTTAGCTACAACTGACCCTGGGTTACTTTTGGCACATCATAAGATATTATAAGTTAAACCCTCTTAACTCTCAAGCTTTTTGCACAGCTTGGTGCTGCTTTGAATCTTTCAACTAGTTGGTGCAAAGTTAGTGCCTTCTTTTGTAGCAGGTTCCATTGACAATGGCGTAACATTCTGTTGCTTTCTGTCTCTTTATATATGGATGAGTGAGTTTACAGTTATGTAGCGTTCTCTGCAATAATTCACTTCCGTCTGTTTAAACAGCAGCATGTGGAAAGTAGACGAGAAGCCATCATCCGCTGCTTGATGGAGTCTGGAGAGGAACTTATCAAAGACTACCAGGAAAATCTTTCATATTCTGATGATTGTTGTGTATCTCTACAGGTAAGTGCAGGTAAGGCATTAGACTAATTAAATTGCCATTTATCTAAAATTATTTTTAGAAAAAAGCAAATATTTTACTGTATTACATTCATTAATTTATATCTTCATAATTTATGTCTCCATTCATTTTTTTTAAATTCTAATTCAAAATCTGTTTTTCAGAAGAATCGAAGATTTGAGCCTGTAAAAGCCAAAGCCTACCTCATTTCCGCTACACTGAATCCAGGGTACTTGCCTGTTTTTACTTCCTGCTTGGAACAAAGCAGATGTTTTATAAACTGAGCTGCCTTCATACTTGGACCAATACATCGTAGTGAATATAAATTCCCTACATAATAAGTACATAGTTATATTAGATGCAAAGGTAGTTTAAGTAAAAATTACTTTAGATGAGTGAGTAAAATTGAACATGTTGTGATTTCCCTTAAATGCTAGCAAGCCCTTCTCATCTGAGATATAGATCAGACAGAATACCTCAGATAAACATGTGGCAAAATAATAACAGTGTCTTGATACAAGGAAAGTATTCTACAACTAAAGTGTACCTAGATTATGTGTAGAAACACATGTTGCTTGTGTAAGCCAAGCCTCCTCTCATCTCTTAAAGCCAATCAAATCAGCAATTCTAGTGGTCAGCTAAACAGCATGCATAAGCTGCAGTAATAGAAACAAAACAATTTCAAACCGCCAGGGGAAAACATGCCCAAAACCAATTCAGCCACACAGTGAATGAGCCAATGATTGTGAGGCATACTGAAAACAACTGATGCCAGTCAGCCAAATACGAACGTGACTTCAGTGCTCTGCCTGACCTTCATTAGTTTTTGTACCTAACCCTAACCCCCCCTAACCATAGACTGTATATAAAGATGGACGACATGACAGCTCCCCAAAAGTGAAGCCGAAACATCTGGATCGCCCCCTGGTGGCTGGCTGCAGTATAGGTCATAAACCCCGCCCCCTCCATGTTAGCCAAACTGAAAAATCAAAGAACATGTCAAATAAAATGTTCCCAAAGATGGTTTCTGTCATTTTAGGTAGTTCTTATGCCGCTGATGTGTGTTCAAGTGTTCAATTAGGTTTTAATTAGTTATTTGATGCTATAAAAAGGGGGTGTGACATCATGACTGACAACTGTGATTTGATTGTGGTGTGCGCGATTGGGTCAGGCGGGTGTATGGGCGGGACCTCGATACAGACTCTGGCTCCAGATGACGTCACCAGCACAAGATGGCAGCGCCCGTATCTGGGATATTTTGGCTTCATTTTTGTACAGCAGGAGGAAGTGGAGACACATCCTTCATCTTTATATACAGTCTATGGCCCTAACCTTGACCAAATAGCCTAAACCTAACCACACCTTAGCCATAGCCAGGCAGACAAGAAAGTAGTCATATGAATAATTTTTGTAACATACATATAGTATGTAGTATTATGTCGTTCTTCCATTCGAGCATCAGATTAAAAATGTTCATGTGTCATTAGGAAGGCAATCACAAACAGCCTATTTTGTTCTGACGACTTGTTGTAAGCGAAATATTGTAGCTGACAAAAACAATCTCACCAAAAGGTCCATAGTAGCTGCTCTTAGCTCATCACCAGTGATGTGTCGATCATGAGCGTAGAGTTCATTTGAACTACTCTTTGATAAGAACTAGTAGTAACGAGTCGTCTCAGAGAGTAATTCGTTCTTTTTGGCAGCGCCTGCGCAACAATAATAATGCATGGGTTTTGTTTTTCTCACGTGACAGCTACACAGGCTCAGAATTGGACAGAAATGAGTAGTTCACCACTCGACTGGGTCTTGGTCTTCAAGTCTTTCGTTCATTTTACACGTGACAGCTACAGAGGCTCAGTATTGGACAGATTCAGTATTGGAGCATACAGTAACAAAGGAGCATCCAGTTGACAACCAATGACAATTAACATTTGACAATACATTCAGTGTCAATGTAATGCAGGCAGCCTTATGTGTCCCAAAAAATGTATTTTGGTCAAATAAAAACATAGCTACATATGAACATGGTTCCTAGCACATCAGGACATAAGGAAGCAGGGCAGAAAGTTTTTCATCTCAAACTATCAGAGCAGATCTCCAAAGCTCCAGTTTTAAAGATCACTTGATATAAAAGTAGACTTGGAGGACTGCTCTTCCTATTTCCACTTGCAGTATAAGTGATTAAGGGGCCATTTGCTTGCAGTGCTCCCATTTGCAGTGCCATAACCTGATTTGCATTTATTTCTTGGAGACAGAAATTCGGTGTTCTGCAACTGAGAATCAAGAGACTGAGATGCAAAAGTGTGCCTTTGGAAGCCAGTCTGAGCATTTAGCTATTCTGGGCGTCCATCATGTTGTCCCACTGTGTTCTCACTATTTTTGTTTCTGATGATTAAAATCCGTCTGCTCAGGCTTTAGGAAATGTCTGGGAATGGCTTTTATTTTTTCTTTGGCTCATTTCAGCCTTTCAACAGACTGAGCTGAGCAAAAAGCTATTGAAGGGTGGATGAGGAGTATTTCCAGCATCAAAGCAGGGGATCAGGGTACACCAGTATGGTGCTCACAGCATCTTTCACTGGCTCACTTTATTTCAGCATGGTGTGCAGTAGGGGAGCAGGGAGGCTAAATGCACCCTCTGACAGAGGACACAGAAAAGAAAAACTTTCTAAGCATTTGCCCACTCACTGCCATGTAGCTGTAATTATACTGTCACCTTCTCAGTGTGATACAATGTGACTAAACAGTGAGCATCCTGTACATCACGAAGTCTTGAGATTTCCTCAGAACTCTGAGAGTGTGTGTGTGTGTGTGTGTGTGTGTATACATACAAACTGTATATATGCATATATACATACCGTTCTGCCATTCTTCTCTGCAGATCCTCACAAGTTCTGTCAGGTTGGATAGGGACCGTCAGTGGACAGCCATTTTCAGGTCTCTCCAGAGATGTTCGATGGGGCTCTGGCTGGGCAACTCAAGTACATTCACAGAATTGTCCCTAAGCCACTCCTGCGTTGTCTTGGCTGTGTGCTTAGGGTCATTGTCCTGTTGGAAAGCCGCTGAAAAGCCGCTGAAAAATACCCACACAGCATGATGCTGCCACCACCGTGTTTCACCGGATGGTAGTTCACAGGTGATGAGCGGTGCCTGATTTCCTCCAGACATGACACTAGATACATTAGTAAATGGAATAACAAACAAACAAAAAATTTAGAGGCCTCTTAATCCAGTGTAAGCTCTTCTACACAACAAGAGTTCGTTCAATCTTTGGTGACAAACATTTGCACACTGGGGTGCTACTTTTTTATGTGCGGCAACCTTCTCAGGGGATGTATCACTGATGATGGTATTTGCACCTTCTGCTGTCTAACCGTTGCAAAAAGCTTTTCTCTCAGCAGTCAAGATCTGACTTTCGCTGGATTGGTATCAATGCTTGTTAGAACTGCACTCTACATTCAATTCAATTCAATTCAGTTTTATTTATATAGCACCATATCATAACAAAGTTATCTCAGGGCACTTTTTCGAGTAGAGCAAGTCTAGACCGACTCTTTATATTTACAGAGACCCAACAGTTCCCACCATGAGCAAGCGCTACGCGACAGTGGCAAGGAAAAACTCCCTTTTAACAGGTAGAAACCTCGAGCAGAACCAGGCTCTAGGTGGGCGGTCATCTGCCTCGACCGGTTGGGTTGAAGGGAGAGAGAGAGAGCAGGAAGAAAGAGAACATACAGCAGCACAATACAGTTTCACACAGAGATGTAACGCAATGGCCGCGGCAATGGCATGGCTGTCAACACCAACAGAAACAATACTAAGAGCACTATTACAGCAGCAATACTAATAATAATAGCAACAGCAGCTGCAGCAGCGGGTGCAGAGGAGGAGCACGGGGGCAGCAGGCGGCCGCAACCATAGATCCAGACCCTACAGCTCCGGAGGCAGAAACACCTGCAGAAAGCAACAGAAGGAGAGAAAAAGGGGAGAGAAAGCACACAACTACGGGAAGAAGCTGAATTAGTAACAAGCATTGATGGGATATGAGGGCGTACAGATGGAGAGGAAGAGGAAGAGGAGGAGAGAGGAGCTCAGTGCATCATAGGAAGTCTCCCGGCAGTCCAGGCCTATAGCAGCATAACTAAGGGGTGGCTCAGGGCTCACCTGAGTCAGCCCTACTATAAGCTTTATCAAAGAGGAAAGTCTTAAGCCTACTCTTAAATGTGAGGAGGTTGTCCGCCTCCCGCACACAAACTGGGATCTGGTTCCACAGGAGAGGAGCTTGATAGCTGAAGGCTCTGGCTCCCATTCTACTTTTAGAGACTCTAGGAACCACAAGGAACCCTGCATTCTGGGGGCGCAGTGCTCTAGTGGGGTAATAGGGTACTATGAGCTCTTTAAGATATGATGGTGCCTGACCATTTAGGGCTTTGAAGGTGAGGAGAAGGATTTTAAATTCTATTCTGGATTTTACAGGGAGCCAGTGTAGAGAAGCTAATATTGGAGAGATATGATCTCTTTTCCTGGTTCTTGTCAGTAAACGTGCCGCAGCATTCTGAATCAGCTGGAGAGTCTTAAGGGACTTATTGGGGCAGCCTGATAGTAGAGAGTTGAACCAGAATGCAACCAGCATTTTTCAGAGTAATGAATGCTGTATTGGATCACTCTGACTTCTTAAAAGACTTGCAGATACCTGGATCCTCTGATGAAAAAACCTCAACAAGTGGACACTGTAACACTGGTTTGCTAACACCTGCTTTGATCAATGCTGCTAATTGCCTTTTAGTGGCATTTGTACTTGTGATTAACCTACTTCACAGAGTTAAAGCCTTTTCCATGAGGTTCCATGTGACCTTTTAACCTGTACTCACAGACCTATCACCCATTATTAGCCAGTGTGCTGCCTCACACCCTCTGATCAAAGCCCAGATATAAAGAAGCATTTAGTGATCTTTGACGTTTATCAACGTCAATTAGCAACCAAGGAGGCAAAACATCATCAACAGGTTTAGGAGACCCTTAGTGACACAAATGTTGTCACTTTTCAGTTTTAGAGAGGAGCGAGCTAAATAATCAGACCCAACAGAAAAGTCTAGTGAACAGGTCATTTCTCACCATGCTAATCAGTGCAATAATAATACTGCTTCCTTGATTGGGGGTTTTGGAGCACCATTGAAACTCCAGTGGGTGGGACCCTAATCAAAATTGACCCAATTATTTAACTGTTGCATAGTATTTTTTGGCCCTGCGCCTAGATGTGATATGAAGTCTCATATTCAGCTTGCATCGTTAGGAAACATACTGCCACTCAGATTAGGTTTTTTTTTAACAATACAGGGAGAACATGTTTAAACTGAACGTATATGCAAAACATTCACTGACATTCCTCCAATATTCTCTCATGGCAACTAAAGCCTGATTGCTGTTTTTATGGTTCTGTTTAGGCAACTCAGAGCATTGATTAAGGTTAGGGAAAAATCAAGGTCTTGGTCAAATATTGAAAAAGTCCATGCTGACTAGGATGGGATGCAACTTTTTCAAGATTTAATCCAAACCACAATCTTTACCTGACCGTAACACGTGTTTTAGTAGCCTAAATCTACCAGCACATGGCAGCAATTACATTTCCTCCAAAACATATTGGCAAAGCTAATAGGTCATATATAAATGTATTTTGACAGAGTAGGTCTGTCTGTCAATCCAAGACTTTGTTCCAGTGCAAGAGATCTCAACATTTGCACAGACTAACATGAAATCTGCTGTAGATATGAATTGTCCCCAGAGGATGACTCCTAATGATTTTAGTGACGCCCCGACCTTTTCTCTTAGCATCACCATCAGGCCAAAATTTCTACTTGTACTTGTACTTGTTGGTTTCTTGCTTCTTCACAGAATGTTTTTCACAGAACGCTGGAAACACTGGTGTGTGCCTCTTGTGGAGCTTAACTTCAGGTTGAGGATGGCCATAAGTTGTGTCCCAAGTGTCTGGGTGTGGGCCACCTTAGGGAAGCCCTGTCTGACCCATGTATTAACTGCAGCATTTTGCCACTCTGTGAGACAGGGAAGGCTGCGTCAAGTGCAGAAAAGTGCAGAGGCAGGCCACATGAAGAGTGCAGTAGCCCAGAACACAAAATGGCAAAGGAGCAAGCTCCCTCTCGCCAGGAGATGGACACTTTAAAAGTTGAAATAGAGCAGCAAGTATTGGTGGGGGCTCCGCCTCACCCCTCACGCAGTTGCCTGGGATTCAGGTAGGATGGGGATGATGTAATGTTAACAGTGGCTTCAAACTGTCACTTTCAATTCCATGAAGGTGCAGCCCCAGGGAGGATCCATCCATTTTCACAGCAGTGCCTGGACTACTGGACAGCCCATTCCCAAGATGCATGGGTTTTAAAAACAATGTCACAGGGTTACAGGTTGCAGTTCTGCCGCCGGCAACCCCCACCCTCAGGGGTCAAGGTGACCTTTCCATTGGGCCTGTCCCTGGCTCCCAGCATTTATACGAGATACATGAGGGCAGTCTTAACATCACTATGTTCTTCCTTCTCCCTTACTTCGACGACTGGATTATATGCGCTCCCTCGTTCCCGGAGGCAGAACAAAAAACATCCAGGGTCCTTGTTCATATCAAGGCACTGGTCATGTCTGTGAATCGGGAGAAGAGCTCATTTCATCCAACACAGCAGACCACCTTTATCGGCCTGTCTCTGGATTCAGTTTCAATGGGGCCATGCCCGACTACAGTCTTACACTCTTAGGACACGTTTAACTCTTCAGACATGGCTCAGGCTGCTGGGAATGCTAAAAGCTAAATTGCCCTCTGGGGAATGGAGGTTGCACCCTCAGATAATGCAGATGATTTGGAATCAGTCTGGAAAAGCCCATGTAGACCTATTAGCCTCAGAGTGCACAACTTGTGGTCCTCTGTGGTTTTCCTTGACGGAGACCAGTGCCCCCCTTGGAATAGAGGCTCTCGCCAACACCTGGCCAAGGGGTCTCCTTTATGCATTCCCTCCGATCCCCCGATTGCGCCCACGTGTCACATGGTGAGACGGATCACAGGAGCCTCCTAGTGGCTCCCAGGTGGCTATCGAGGATATAGTTCTCTAGACTACTCAGTGGCAGCTCCAAGCGAGGATGGACCTTCTATCCCAGCTGGACGGGAGGGTTTGGCATCCATCTCCAAGCATCCTTCAACTGGCCACTCTTAACTGACCTTGAGCCCTCAATTTGTGAGACCTTGCAGGCCAACTGTAGCCGAATGTTTCCACTAGCACTAATGTCAGGTGATCCAGGATGGGGTTGAATGGACCCTGTGTACACGTCAAAGTTGTATACAATGCCATGTTGGTCTGCTAGTCAAATGTTTGGACACACTTTCCCGAATGGGACCGAATGGACTGGTACTGT